>JAQZCJ010000226.1:0-28745 GCA_028858755.1 Ara ararauna
CACCAGCCTTGCAAAACTCTCACCACTGGCTTCATCACTGAATTCATACAGTCAGCACATAACAGTTCAGGCTGTTTCTTGCTAACCAGACAAACTGCAGAGGAGAGCTCTGACTGCCCAAGGAAGTGGTTCATACACTTGAAGGAGACTCTTGATGAAAGAAAACTTGCTACCCTCATTTTGCTCCCAGTGATGTGACAGGAAATGAAGCACAGAAGTCATCTTCAGGTCTAAACAAAGCAGCAGGGTGATAATGCAGCATCTGTGACTTCAGAACTTTTAGGGTACAAATTCTTTCAGACTGTGTTTACTATATTGATAGTACTTCATGCTTCAGTGTTACTGTATTACTGGTAGTGGAAATGTTATGCTCATATCTCAATGCAGTAGCTATGACTGGCAACGGCTTCGTTTCCCTTTGGGTTCAGTTGAATGAAATGACCTGAGACAATATATCAGCTCTCTGTCTCCAAAAGAAGTCTTTCAAACTTTCACAACCCCCTGTTCCCTGCCATTGCTCTTACAGACTCTTTCGAGCCAGTAGTGTTGTTCTCTAGTCCCCTTGGTGATCTGATTTAGCTCAGTCAACAGTTAGAAAAAACCCAGAATATTAAAACAACCAAATGTTTTTCTGTGAGGTGAGTGAGCTGCGCCAGTTCATTTTGTCTAGATGCAGAATAATGTTAAAATCATAGAATCATAGAATGGTTTGGGTTGGAAAGGATGTTAAAGATCATCCAGTTTCAACCCCCTGCCATGGTCAGGGACACCTCACACTAGATTATGTCACCCAAAGCTCTCTCCAACCTGACATTGAACACTGCCAGGGATGGACCATTTACCACCTCTCTGGGCAATCTGTGCCAGCACCTCACCACCCTCACAATAAAGAACTTCTTCCTTATATCTAGCCTCAACTTCTCCTGTTTCAGTTTGAACCCATCACCCCTTGTCCTATCACTCCAGTCCCTGACGAAGAGTCCCTCTCCAGCATCCTTGTAGCCCCCTTCAGGCACTGGAAGCTGCTCTGAGGTCTGCATGCAGCTTCTCTTCTCCAGGCTGAACAGCCCCAATATTCTCAGCCTGTCTCCATACAGAAGGTGCTGCAGCCCCTGATCATCCTCGTGGCCTCCTCTAGACTTGGTCCAACAGTTCCATGTCCTTCTTATGTTGAAATTCTTGAGAACATTACACAGGTTTACCTGACTAAGATGAGACATGGAAAGTGGTCACATACACATTCATTGGAAAGGGAAGTACAAATTGGTAATTTAAACCATACTGAAGGTTTTCTTTCTGATGTGAAGGACAACCAGTGTTGACCAGAACACTGCGTCTTTGGTGAAGACTGATAACCAGCTGACTACTGACCACTCTGAGTTACAAGCTCTTCATGGTGATAGATTGCCACCTTTGCAATCAAATCCCAGGTCTTAGATTTCTTTCACCATGCATTATAAAAACTAGTACCAAATCTTAGAGACCCCTGTACCCCCCAGAAAATGTAAAGAGTCAACAAACAAAAGTGTTAAATGCTGTATAAAAACAGCAGGGAAAAACAATTTGTCTTGGAAGGCAAAGGAACCGCATCAGATGAATCATCTTATCTTTACTTTCTTAATAAGCACAATGCAGCACACTCTGTGCAGTCTGTGTCCACTCCCCATTACATGGCATTACTGAAAAAAATTTAATGCTAAAGTGAAGGGAAAAAAAGTAGAAGTGCTATTAGGAGAGTGGTGAATCTCATTCTTTGAGTTAAAAAAACTTATTTTTGAATCAACAAATCATAGAACAGTTAGGGTTGGAAAGGACTTTAAGATCATCCACTTCCAACCCCCCTGCCATGGGCAGGAACACCTCAAACTAAACCATGTCACCCAAGGCTCTGTCCAACCTGGCCTTGAACACTGCCAGCAATGGAGCATTCACAACTTCCCTGGGAAACCCATTCCAGTGCCTCACCACCCCCACAGTAAAGAATTTCTTCCTCATATCCAATCTAAACTTCCCCTGTTTAAGTTTTAACCCTTTGCCCCTTGTCCTATCACTACAGTCCCTAATGAAGAGTCCCTCCCCAGCATCCCTATAGCCCTCCTTCAGATACTGGAAGGATGCTATGAGGTCTCCACACAGCCTTCTCTTCTCCAAGCTCAACAGCCCAAACTTTCTCAGCCTTTCTTCATACGGCAGGTGCTCCAGTCCCCTGATCATCCTCGTGGCTTCTTCTGGACTTGTTCCAACAGTTCCATGTCCTTTTTATGTTGAGGACACCAGAACTGCACACAGTACTCCAAGTGAGGTCTCACAAGAGCAGAGTAGAGGGGCAGGATCACCTCCCTCGACATGCTGGTCACACTCCTTTTGATGCAGCCCAGGATACGGCTGGCTTTCTGGGCTGCAAACACACACTGCCGCCTCATGTTCATTTTCTCCTCAACAAACAACTTCAAGTCCTTCTCCTTGGGCTGCTCTGAGTTTCTTCTTTCCCCAACCTGGAGCTGCGCCTGGGATTGCTCTGACCCAGCTGTAGTTTCTTGCACTTGTCATGGTTAAACTTCATCAGGTTGGCATCAGCCCACCTCACAAGCATGTCAAGGTCCCTCTGGATGGCATTCCTTCCCTCCAGCACGCCAACTGAACCACACAGCTGGGTGTCATTGGCAAACTTGCTGAGAGCGCATTCAATCCCACTGTCCATGTCACCGACAAAGATGTTGAACAAGACCGGTCCCAACACCGATCCCTGAGGGACACCACTCAGTACTGGTCTCCAGCTGGACATTGAGCCATTGAGCACAACTCTTTGTGTGCGGCCATCCAGCCAGTTCTTTATCCACCAAGTGGTCCACCTATCAAATTGATGTCTCTCCAACTTAGAGACAAGGATGTTGTGTGGGACAGTGTCGAACGCTTTGCACAAGTCCAGGTAGATGACATCAACTGCTCTACCCCTGTCCATCAGTTCCATAGCCCCATCTTAGAAGCCCACCGGATTGGTCGGGCAGGATTTCCCCTTAGTGAAGCCATGCTGGCTGTCACCAAGAACCTTGTTGTTTTTCACGTGCCTCAGCATGCCTTCCAGGAGAATCTGCTCCAAGATTTTGCCAGGCACAGAGGTGAGGCTGACTGGTCTGTAGTTCCCCAGCTCATCCATTTTCCCCTTCTTGAAAATGAGGGTTATATCTCCCTTTTTCCAGTCATTGGGAACTTCACCTGACTGCCATGATTTTTCAAATATGATGGACAGTGGCTTAGCAACTTCATTTGCCAGCTCCTTCAGGACCTGCGGATGGATTTCATCAGGTCCCATGGACTTGTGTACATTCAGATTCTTAAGATGGTCTTAGACCAGATCCCAGAATACTGCTGTTGTCCCTGCTTTCTTATCTGATGACACATCCAAATGCACTGCACTCACCTATTTTCAAAGAGAGAGGTCAGATCAATCCATTGATCGCCCCACTGCAGATGCATTCACTCGAACTCTAACTCTTTTAGAAGAACGACCTATGCCCCAAGCCTTGTCTCTATTTTTAGATCTATTTGCAACAGCATTCTCGAAATCATAGGCTCTGGTGGACCAGAAACAAGATACATATCCCAAAACAGAAAGAACTGAGTGTATGGGTGTCATCTGACTCCCACTATGGAATTGTGCTAGTTCTGAGCATCCAGATACCAGGCAAGTATTGGTAAACTGCAGAGGATGGTGTAGAACAACTAGAGTTACTTAAAAAGTCAGGAGGGACACAAGATTAAAAGGAAACAATATGCACAATTTGTCTAATCTGTGACTAAGGGGACCAGAACTGTCTACAAGCATTTGTAGAATGCAAAAACAAGGAAGAATTAGAAAGATGGGTTTAGAGTGAAACAAAGAGTATTATTAGGAGCAGTGGGAAGTGAAAGAAAGCATAGCCTGAATTCTGTAAGAGATTAATGTATTCTGCTGTAGACACTGTTATTGTATAATGGTCTTTTTAAATACTTCATCTTTTTTTTTTTTAATGGAGAGCTTTGACCTTTTCCAGAAATATCTGGGGTTTTTTAAGAATCACAATTCATCTTCCTGTTTTTCGCCTTATTTAAATAGAAATTATAAAAGAATGGTTCTGCTTTTGAGTGGCTGACTTATAAAGCAATGCCATCTGTAGTCTTATTTTTAAGAAGAGGGATTATATAGTAAAAGGCATTCAGCTGGAGCTCACTCTGATGCCTGTGTTGCTGTAAAGGAAGGAAGGCTCCAAGAGCTCCTTTGGGCACATGGAGTCAGCTTTAGGGACACCTCAAAAACAGGATGATAAAGAACAAATACCAGGGAGTTAATGGCAGAGAAGAAAATGGGTTGACAGAGAAATCCATCCTCCCAAAAATCTATTCAGTGTCATACTGACTTTATATATATGTGTATATATATATATGTAAGTATATATGGGAATCAGAGAGTCATAAAATCATAGAACCAGCTAGGTTGGAAAAGACCTTTAAGATCATCAAGTCCAACCATTACCCCAGGACTGCCAAGACCCCCACTAAACTATATCAATGAATATATATACATAGAGACACACATATACAGATGCATATTTATACATACACACACATAAATACATATATACATACATATATATAGGGAACTGGTGTTTCTACATGAAGTTTTACAGAAAATTAATGCCATACTTGATAAATCTGGGTTGCAGGAGGTTGGATGGGGGGGGGGGATATTTATTTTCTGATGATACGAGGTTCCCACAAGCTGATGCAAAATGTTCTAGAAGGCTCTCTGAAGCTCTTGAGGAAATAAAGATGCACAGATAAGAAGGTAGGTAGGTACATAGATAGACAGACAGACAGATAGACTGTGCTTCTTCCAACACCTTTTAAGTGGAATCTACCTTGAAATGCTTCACAGTATAAGTTGTTCTTTTTTGATTATCTTTGACACTTGGATTCACAGGAATTTTGTGGATTACCTGAAGACAGAAGAATCTCAGCATCTGATACCTGCAGTATGGCCGGAGTACTTTGACTGCTCAAAACATACTGAAAGAGGTATCTCCTCTTAACCAAAAGACTTCAGGACAGCCTTGTGTCCAAACAAAATTCATTTAACAGTGTGGGTTTCTTACTTTAAATGATCTAGTTAGCATACGACATGAACATGTTTATCTTAAAACACTGAGCACTGAGATAATACTTGAGAATATCTTTACCAGGCAGTCAGACCCCTGTAATGACCAACAAAACTGCTCCTCTCCCCTGAAGGTATGAACATAGTATTCTTCCAGTATAATGGCCATGCAGCAAGTAACTATGGGTAATGCTGAAGGGAGCAAATAGCACAGATTTTAGGTGTTTACAGTGCAGGCATTGCTGTTTGAACCAGTTGTCCAGACAGTTAAGGGGAGTTCACATGGTCTTGACTATGTCTGCTTGAGCCTCTCTGCCTGATGGGATCTTTTCCCTTAACTCTCTATGGTGGTATCCAGCTAGATTACCTCCCACACATACTGGCTAATTCCTGTTCTTTGCCCAATTACCCCGTACCAATTCTCCAAGCAAAAGCAAAGCATCTGCACCCACTGAAATGATAGCCATGAACTGAATCCAGAATGTGTCTCCTATTTCCAGTTCTCCTTGTAGTAAATCTGTGCTAGTCAGAGCTGTGCTTTCCTGTGTAAGTGTATAATCAAACAAGAGATGACAATAAACACATCCAAATGTGCTCCATGTGGAGCAGAGGAGCTGACACAAGAAAGCCAAAGTGATTTCAGTCCCAAGGTTTATTATATGCCCTGTTTAATTGCTTATAATTCACATGAGGAAAACAATAATTTCTCCTTTCTTTCTTAATTGCACTCAAATATGAAGAATCCAACTGCATTTTCCCCTCTTTCAATCATTAGACCACACTGGTATTATGACAGAGGTTTTTCAGTATTGTTCTCCTGTTGATTTGCATGGTGGATGGTTTATATTGCTAATTAGCATCTATTAAAGCCATTATCTCATTCAAGCCTTGATGAATGGAGATGGAGAGGAATAAGGCGTCAGAATAAATCAGAGCATGAGAAACTGAGTTCTCTTTTTACTGCCCGCTGGGAAATCTCTCAGAGTTGGACTTGAATATGGCTGTAGTCTGCATATATCACTTGTACCATTGTTATTATGGTAATTAGCATGTCTCTCAAGCATGTCACCTAAGGTATGGGTGCTACAGAACATGAGGCATCATACTAGGTTCATCTGGAAGGATTTTAGGGGGCTGAAGCATTCAGACTTTGCTGTCTTCCTCCCTGTCCTGTCATCCGTCTTCCCCCCCCCCCCTTAAATAAACACAACAGTCACAGCCATTGAAAGATTTGACTGCAAAGAGGATACACAACAGAGGAGTTGGATGATCTTGGCAATCACATGTTTATTTAGTATGTTATAATGAAAAGTTGCTCTTTCACAAGCTCAGTAGCCAGGCTGTGAATCTCCCTTCTACAGGATGTCTGTGGCCAAGATGTCACCAAAGCTTTGACCTGCTGGATGCTGATATTAGCAACCAATGTTTCTAAAGCCAAAATTACACTTAACATGGCTTTAGGTAATGCTGTTAAAACCTCTTCCTTTATCACAGATCTGTTTCAGGCTCATATCAGCATTTTGGAGTTGCAGTAGTGCCCCTTTTCTACCATTCACAGGAATGCTTTCATCTTCTTGCCAAAGCCCTGCAATTTGAATTTCAGTGAAGGAACTTAATGGTCATCATGGGCAATGCCTGTAGAAAACAGTACTAGAGGAGGAATCGATGATGTGCTAAGATCATTGCTTTTTATGTGGACATGGCTGTCTGCTCATCTGTCTTTTAACACTGTTTTCAAACTACTTTGTGCAGGAGCAATCTGTTCATTCAGTCCTTACTGCAGTGGAGTTTTGCTTCAAGTCTGGATGCTTTTGTAACTAAAAGGACATTCATTCCAAATCAGAATAATTTGTAGATTGCATATTCCAAGGGGTTGAAATGCTAAATTTAAGAGGCAATGAATGACCCACTGGAGAAAGCCATATTTTGATGAATACAGAGAGATTTTGGACAGCCCTACTCAAAACATTGCTGTCTGTACTGACAAGATCTCCAGTAACTGATTGTCATGTACATGAGGACATCAGATTATAAGTGTTTCAATCTAGATCCAAATCCTTTCAGTTTTGTATTACTACTACAATCCTGGATACTCTGACAACGACAGCAAACCACAGCTCAGATACACTTGTGAAAGATAGGCAGGGCAGGAGGTTATCTTTGCTCATAGCCTGCTCCAAGTATGATTTTTAAGCCCATTGAGGGACCTTGACATGCTTGTGAGGTGGGCTGATGCCAACCTGATGAAGTTTAACCATGACAAGTGCAAGGTCCTACACCCGGGTCACAGCAATCCCAGGCACAGCTACAGGTTGGGCACAGAAGAGATTCAGAGCAGTCCTGCGGAGAAGGACTTGGGGGTTTTGGTTGATGAGAAAATGAACATGAGCCGGCAGTGTGCGCTTGCAGCCCAGAAAGCCGACTGTATCCTGGGCTACATCAAAAGGAGTGTGACCAGCAGGTCGAGGGAGGTGATCCTGCCCCTCTACTCTGCTCTCCTGAGACCTCACTTTGAGTACTGTGTGCAGTTCTGGTGTCCTCAACATAAAAAGGACATGGAAGTGCTGGAACAAGTCCAAAGGAGGGCCACGAGGATGATGAGGGGACTGGAGCACCTGCCGTATGAAGATAGGCTGAGAAAGTAGGGGCTGTTGAGCCTGGAGAAGAGAAGGCTGCGTGGAGACCTTATGGCATCCTTCCAGTATCTAAAGGGGGCCTATAGGGATGCTGGGGAGGGACTCTTCATTAGGGACTGTAGTGATAGGACAAGGGGTAACAGGTTCAAACTTAAACAGGGGAACTTTAGATTGGATCTAAGGAAGAAATTCTTTTCTGTAAGGGTGGTGAGGCACTGGTATGGGCTGCCCAGGGAAGTTGTGAATGCTCCATCACTAGCAGTGTTCAAGTCCGGGTTGGACATAGCCTTGGGTGTCATGGTTTAGTGTGAGGTGTCTCTGCCCATGGCAGGGGGGTTGGAACTAGATGATCTTAAGGTCCTTTCCAACTCTTACTATTCTATGATTCTATGATTACTGAGGGGCTGATCTATCCTAAACTGGTTTTGAACTGGATTTCCTATGACTTGACATGTTTGTGCTGTGTGTGTGTTGCCTATTCTGTGTGTCTTCCTTTTGCACTCACTGTCTCAATTAAAACCCATCTGGCAAAAGAGCAGAGACCTCAAAGGTTCTCAGAGGCTGTATTTCCACATGCTTCAAAATCAGCACGACGTAAGTATATAGGGAAATAAGCTTCATTAATTTTGACACTCATGATACCACTGTTTTTCTCTTGGCTAAAAGGTGTGTAAGATCATTTACCTCTTCAAATAAGGATAACAAGTCCTACTTTACACTCTGCCAGTCAAAGAATAGGAGAGTAAAGCTCTGACCACTAATCTTGGTTCTATTCAGTGGAGGACTAAGAACTGTGTTTTCTTTGATATGCATATTCCTGAGGTGAAAAACAAGTCTCTAGTCTCTTCTTGCAAGTCCAAGTAGAAATGTAAGTGTGCAGTGAGGGTAATGCACATGTTTATGAATGTAAGAGTAGATAGTTTCTAGGTGTGGATGATAGGTTGATCCAGACTGATCCAACCTATGGTGTGTACTCTGCAAAGGACTGAAATCATAGAATATGAATAGAAACGGTACATGGGAAATGATTGCAAGAAAACCCATAAATAAGGAGAAAGGATGATACACCATTCTGCATGATTGAATAAGCCATAACTGAGGATATATAAACCAGTACATGGATAGTTAATAGCGAGGCTCATTTTTAAGTGCCTAAAACCCAAAACCCACTGCAGCAACACTATGCAAAATTCATTCTGAAAAACTATCTGGCTGTTCTGTTACAGAAGGTTATGAGTCCCCAGTATGAAAGATCAACTCCAGTGTTCCTTTGTTCATGGGGCTCACGCTTCTTTGAGAGTTTTGGGCAGAGAAGCAGAAAGAAAACCAGTTTGTGTGACTAATCCTTGCTGAACACTCTGTCAAAGGAACCTTCCAGTTCCACTGTGCATTGAAAACAAAGATAGAATAACAGAGACCTGGCCAGGTGGGAGAGTCAAGAATGAGCAAAAACTAGGAAACTCACAGAAATATGTGACCAAGACTCATGAAGTATGGAAGAAAAAAGGCTTCTCCATAGGGACCACAAAATGCAGTTCTGTTGCAATCCAGAAGGTACTGGAAACTGCTGGAATAATGATAGGAGAAAAGGACCTGTTTTCTAAGACAATAATCAAACGACGTAGTATGGTTAGAGTTGGAAAGGACCTTAAGATACAGTTCCAACTCCCTGCCATGGGCAGGGACACCTCCCACTAGACCAGGTTGCACAAAGCCCCATCCAACCTGCTCCAATGGAGCATTCAGAACTTCCCTGAAGACACACTGGTTTCCAAATCTTAATTTTCCCCTTTTCCCTGTAAATCTAAAGGTCATAGAATAGTTCATAGAATCATAGAATCATAGAATAGTTCAGGTTGGAGAAGATCTTAAGATCATCCAGTTCCAACCCCCAAATCTTTGTTTAACACATTTATCTGGCTTGAGTTCAAGAAAGCATACATTTAGAGATGAAAAGAAAGCTTAAGGCTTTTTTCTGTGTTCACTTTAATTCAATTTTTGGGAAGATCCACTTCAAAACTCTATCTGACTCTAAATGCCCTCACATTGGCACTGAAGAGAATCTCCAAGCTCTTCTAGCCGTCTTGTCACCAGTTCTAACATGCCCTATAGATCATCATCAGGTTGCCTTTTCTTGCTCAGCTGGACAAGTCCCATGCTCTGAGATGCTACCAGTGTGACATCTCTCTATTACTATTCAAGTCAACCTTGCGAAGGTTGTTCTTTGTAACTCTGAGTCAATGGGCAAAACAGGAGGTGTAGAGGGATTTTAAGTAAGTGTCAGGATAGGAACGTAATTTTGGCAGCTCGAGGATAATTCCCAGCATTATGGAGTAGGGAAGATGGAGGGATAGCTGGAAAAGTCTGCAGGGATAGTGTTGATACAGATTCTAGACTATGCCTAAAAGTTTGTGTGAAAAGGCATATGTTTGTGAGTTTATTTCTATAAGTATCTCCATAGATCCCGAATAACTGAATATTTTGGTACAATTGTGTTGACTCTTCATTGGTAGATTTGGTGGGCTTTGCTTTTTCTTTCTTCAATTTCTATTGTGTTTTAGTAGAGACTCATTTGTTACGTGCTCCAGCTTATGTGAGATGCCAGAAGGTGAAATCTGCCCTTTGATCTAATGCAAAGCTAATGATTCACTGGAGTTATTGCTTTGGTTCCTGCAGTATTATAGAGACAGCCTTTCCTTTCATCTGTAAATCTTCTCTCCCCCCTCTCTCTTCCCCTCTCTCTCCTTCATCTTCCCCTCACTTTTCCTTCATCTTCCCCCCACTTTTCCCTTTCCTTTCCTTTCCTTTCATTCCTTTCCATCCTTTCCTTTCCTCTCCTCTCCTCTCCTCTCCTCTCCTCTCCTCTCCTCTCCTCTCCTCTCCTCTCCTCTCCTCTCCTCTCCTCTCCTCTCCTCTCCTCTCCTCTCCTCTCCTCTCCTCTCCTCTCCTCTCCTCTCCTCTCCTCTCCTCTCCTCTCCTCTCCTCTCCTCTCCTCTCCTCTCCTCTCCTCTCCTCTCCTCCCCTCTCCTCTCCTCTCCTCTCCTCTCCTCTCCTCTCCTCTCCTCTCCTCTCCTCTCCTCTCCTCTCCTCTCCTCTCCTCTCCTCTCCTCTCTTTCTCTTCCTCAGCATCCCCTCTTCAGAAAACCCCTGGAACCAAACTGAAGTCATTGCTTGTGTCAGTGTTTTGGGAGCTGAAAAAGATTATTTAGTCTTAGGAAGTGCTAATAACAGAGATGATAATTCATCACCTGTGTTCCTGTAAAGGAGACCTCTCCCTATAAACCAGAGCATTGTGATGTGCAGGTGATGGTATCCCTGCAACAGGCAAATGAGAATGGCTGTGGATCGAGTTTTTAACTAGTGGCATACAGTCCATATCCAGGTTATGTTAAATAACCAACTCGTCTGATGGAGCATTGCACATATGGAGGACAAACATATGGAAGGGAGAGACTACTTGTACTTCTGAACACAAGATTATATCTACCAGCATTCCTTCACAGTCTCAAAGGGCATTGCATAGGTCAGCTTCTATGTGTATTCCCAAACACTTTTCCTCTCTAAAGAAGGTGGCTCTATTCAAACCGTCTACTGGACATAGCCCTTAGTCTGTGCTGTTCCCTAAACCATACCTTGTGTTTGTCCTCTGTGAACTCTAGATGCATTCGGCACAAACCAAAGCATTCCAGAATGAGACAGGATGGACCATCACAGGTCAGCAGTTGCTTGTCCTGGATTCAGCTGTAGCAGCTATTTTTCTCCTTTGTAGCTGGTGCAGTGCTGAGTTACTGGCTGGGTTTAACCACATTCTTCTTATGTGCACCTCCCTATATTGAGATCACACAAAGTGCTATGTAGAGCTGTTCATAGTCTAGATTGGTTTCAGTGAGTACAAATAGTGCTCAAAGAGCTCTCTTCTCTAAGTTCATTATTGCAACAAGTCTAACAGTACTGTATTTTGACAACCAAGGATCATATCCAAGAGTAATTCACACAAGTAACAGAACATAGCATGCCCAAAGAAGCATCTATTTCTTATGCTCTCATCTTGCTGCATCTAAGCAAGCCCTCTGTCAAAACAAGCAGCAATAGTCCTACTCCAATTTCATTTTATTCCTTCACTGGTCTATCAAAACAAACAGAAATACCCAAATGGTTGCTTTGTACAAAGGACTAAAAAGGATGATACTTTCAGAGGCATGGTATGTCTTTCCTACAAAGAAAAGAAATCTGGAATTTACCAGATACTGCTATTTTTGGTGATCCCAGTTCTGTTTCTCGTTCTTTGTGAGTCATTGACACCAATGTGTTGCTATCATTGAGTGGCAATTGTGGCTGTCTACACAGCAGCATAAAACATATGACCATGGTGACTGCGGTACCTCAAGATGTCTTGATTTACCAACTCTATATGTATTTGATTAGTCTCACAGAACTCAGTGTACCCAAAGATGCATACACAAAAGTGACTGCTAACAAAAAATAGCCTGTATTTCTCTTAGTGGCTTGATGCTTTAAGGACTTCTCTGTATTATGCCAGTGAATTGAAGCAGAACAGACTGAATTAGACATCGACAGTCTAGGAAATGTGCCAACTAATAAACACTACAGTAAACAGGGAATCCCACATGCTTGCAGGTGTCTCTCTTGATCTGTGGGACAAGAGCAATATGTTTGGGACTATTATACCATTATAAGTCATTTCAATGAATTCCTAAGGTAGAAAATTGCTATGGTGCAATCAACATTGGCACAGATTTCTCCCAGTAGAGTTCAAAGTGGAACAAAAGGATATTGTCATGGGTTCAGCAGCAGCAGTCATTTTTCTCCTTCTTGGTAGCTGGTGCAGTGCTGTGTTTTCGATTTTGGGCCTCGAAACAGCGCTGATAACACCAGTGTTTTCAGTTACTGCTTAGTGATATTTTGGTCTGGCCAAGGACTTTCTGAGTTTCATGCTCTGCCAGGGAGGAGGGGAAGCCGGGAGGAAGCAGAGACAGGACACCTGACCCAAACTGACCAAAGAGGTTATTCCATACCACAGCACGTCATGCCCAGGATGTAAAACGGAGAGCAGAGACCCAGAAGGGTGGGGGGAGCACTGCGTGGTCGGGCTTGTGTCGTGGTTTAAGCCTCTATAACTCACACAGTTTTGCTCACTCACTCCCCCCTCTATCTTGCCCCCCACTCCCGGAGGGATGGGAAGGAGAATCGAAAAGAATGCGACTCCCACAGGTTGAGATAAGAACAGTTTAGTAACTAAAGTATAACACAAATCACTACTGCTACCACCAATAATAATAATGACAAGAGAAATTACAAGGAAAGAATACAATTCTCACCACCTAATACCAAGCCCGACCACGCAGTGCACCCCCCACCCTTCTGGGTCTCTCCTCTCCGTCCTCCATCTTGGGCATGACGTGCTGTGGTATGGAATAACCTCTTTGGTCAGTTTGGGTCAGGTGTCCAGTCTCTGCTTCCTCCCGGCTCCCCTCCTCCCTGGCAGAGCATGAAACTCAGAAAGTCCTTGGCCAGACCAAAACATCACTAAGCAGTAACCGAGACACTGGTGTTATCAGTGCTGCTCCCAGGCCCAAAATCAAAAACACAGCGCTGCACCAGCCACCAAGGAGAAAAATGACTGCTGCTGCTGAACCCATGACAGCTTGGTATTAGGTGGTGAGAATTGTATTTTTTCCTTGTATTTGCCTTGTCATTATTATTATTGGTGTTCGCAGTAGTGATTTGTGTTATACTTTAGTTACTAAACTGTTCTTACCTCAACCTGTGGGAGTTGCATTCTTTTCGATTCTCCTTCCCATCCCTCTGGGAGCGGGGGGAAGAAAGAGGGGGAAGTGAGTGAGAGAACGGGCTGCGTGAGTTAGAGAGGCTTAAACCACGACAGATATGAATAGATGTACATAGAAGCTGAGAAAGTCGGGTTAAATTGTTCTTTGAAACAGAATCACAGAATTCAGCATACAAGAAATCACATTCCCTGAAATTTAACATAAGCCGGATTCAGAGTGCACTGGCAGCCCAGAAACCAACCATATCCTGAGCTGCATCAAAAGGAGTGTGACCAGTAGGTCAAAGGCGGTGATCCTGCCCCTCTACTTTGCTCTCCTGAGACCTCACTTGGAGTACTGTGTGCAGTTCTGGTGTTCTCAACATAAAAAGGACATGGAACTGTTGGAGCAAGTCCAGAGGAGGCCACGAGGATGATCGCGCCTCCCATATAAAGACAGGCTTAGAGCATTGGGGCTGTTGAGCCTGGAGAAGAGAAGGCTGCGTGAAGACCTCAGAGCAGCCTTCCAGTATCTGAAGGGACTTATAAGGATGCTGGAGAGGGTCTCTTCATTAAGGACTGTGGTGATAGGACAAGGGGTAAAGGGTTCAAACTGAAACGGGAAGTTCAGGTTGGATATAAAGAAGAAGATCTTTACTGTGAGGGTGCTGAGGCACTGGCACAGGCTGCCCAAAGAAGTGGTAAATGCTCCATCCCTGGCAGTGTTCAAGGCCAGGTTGAACAGAGCCTTGGGCAACATGGTGTAGTGTGAGGTGTCCCTGTCTGTGGCAGGGGTTTGAAACTGGATGATCTTAAGGTCCTTTCCAACCCAAACCATTCCATGATTCTATGATTTTAATCATTTTTTTCCACTGGTAATAAAAAACAACTCCAAAACATAAGCAAGTTTATTCTTAACGTCTTTGAAGGAGATATGGAAAGAGTTTTGCTTACTCACCACCAGATTTTAAGAAAACAAGAAATAAAAAACAATTTTTTCTAGGAAACTTCACAATTTTTCTAGTTATTTCCAGTTACTTGTAGTTACTTGGGAGAATTTCAGGGTGATTTGAAGGTAGTTAACTCTGGCAAATCAAAAGTTGCAAGTACAGATACTAGGAAATAACACCTTTGAGAGAGAGAAATAGTAGGCAGTAGAAATCTTACTGATGGCGGACGAGCTAACCTTAAACATTGTAACTGCAACAAGCACTTACCATTTGTTAACGGAAGGAAGACATCTTTATATTTTCCAGATATGGATTATTGATTTTTTTATGCTGGGAGAGCTAAAAACATTCAGCATTTTAGCTCAGTTATACCACTATGATTGCTCTGCTTTCATACGTACTGCACTTACTTACAGTGACTTTTTGTTCAGGCAGAGGACTGGATTCTTTTGCCTGGAGAAAAAACAGCCTGTGACAAAAAATCCATAATCCAGAGCCTCTGGGTAAAAAATACCCCCACAATTATGCAACATCACCAGTTTTGGTGAGGAAAATGGGCTTTGCTGCGTGTCAGTATGACCTTCTGTACCTATTAGCTTTACACTGGGAAGAAGGAATTAAATCTCAGGTTTTATAGGCGTGTAGTATAGAGAAGTATTTTGGAAGACTGAGACTATTTAAAGCTCCAGGGAAATCAAGGATAGAATTTGATAATAAAATTCACAGAGATGGAGAGGAGTTCCTGAGGTCAGTTATTGCAGGCTTTGTCATGAGGCATGGTCAGTCCCACCTTGATCTACTTGTGTAGGGTGTGCTGTCATTCTTCCCAAACTAAGCACTTCCCACCCTTTCCAACAGTCAATCCCTGTGCATCATTATTCTTCCTCATGAAAGGATTTTGATAACTTCAAAGTTTATGTCCCATATTTGAATGTAGTCTTTTCTTCCCTGGGCCATCCCCCATGGACCTTCACTCTGGACTATTCCTTTTGTCCCAGCAAAATAATTTTACATACCTAAAGACTCTTTTATAATCTCCTTTCATTAAGCCTCACCACTAATGACACATTGGAATGTTCTCCTGTACTTATTTACTGGCTAGGATTTGTATGAGGTTTTGAACTGCAGATGACGGTGGGTGAGCAGTTAGCATAGCCTGCAGTACACTTGTTACAGGCCTGGAAATTCAACTTGTGTCTCACTTCAAGATAACATAAATAGTGCGGGCTGGGCATTCAAAGGAATATAAACCTTTAAATAGCCTTTGGTGACATTAAATAAAAAGTCTGGGCCATCAGTCCCCAAATCATGCACTGACTTCATAGAATCATGGAATCATAGAATGGTTTGGGTTGGAAAGGACCTCAAGAGCATCCAGTTCCAAACCCCTGCAGCAAGAAAAGTGGATTAGAAAAGTCCCTGTAATAAGGGAAGTGGATTTCAGAGAAGTGCAGACACTTTCCTTCCTTCCCTCTGGAAAGCACAATCCATCACTCAGTGATCCCCTTTAATCAACTAAGGTCAACTTCAGTGTCCACAAACTCCTCCTGCAGAGTTTTCTTTCTTCCTGACCCAAAGGATTATCCCCAGAATGATCCATGACCCCATGGGCTGCCCATCCTGCTGTATTACCTTGCTCCTCCTTACCTACAGAATCAAACTCCCCTTTTCTGCCAGGACTTCTTTTCTGCACATTGGCTACTCAAAACCAGCAAACCCCTTCTCCTCCTTCCATCACCTTTTCCTGATGGACAGGCTCTGTGGTACATCCCTCAGACAGCACCATCCCATTGCTCCTGGCCAGGATAACATCACCCAGCTCTCTTCTGACTCATTACCTAGCCATTCACTGAGCTTGTCTCTCACCTTTTCCTCAACTTCAGACTCACACAGAGGCCATAAATAATATATATATATATATATATATATACACACACACACCAGGTCCTCCCTCTTTCCTCCACCCAAAGCTGTGTATAAGTGTGGGACAACAAGCCTGACCTTTAATTGACTGATTTCCATAATGCTGATGAATCACAGTGATGGGTAAGCACAAGGAATTCAAATACTTCTGTTTATTCCTCAAGTTTGAGCATAGACACCTCAGATGCTTAGGAAGCTGCCTTGTTATGTTCCATCCTTCTCACACTGCCACGGTTTCCTTCTTGCCTCTCAGGAGAGCACTGCTGTGATAGCTGGTGCCCTATGGTAAAGCTCAAGGCATCCACAAGCATCCATTTTGATCCTATAAATCTTCCTTCAACTTTCTCTTTGTAGCCTGTTTGGGTATTTAAGACATTTTTAATACTTTCACCATTCAGAAAGCTCCTTCTTGCTCTTTTGAGAGAGAATTTCTCTTCCATTGTGATTTTCAGACACTTCACATTAATACCCCATAATAATTTTCTTGAATGACAATGTGCATAAGTGACATTTCAACATGAAAACTCTTCATTAATACAGAGATCGTTTAAATCCTAATTAGGAGCCAGAAGAGGAATTCATTCCAGTCCTTTCAGGACTTCCCTTCTCTCACAACCTCTGCTGTTACACCTTTCCCTCTTCCATTTTATCCTGCACAAGTACAAGAAGTCAGCTTTTCTCAGTATCCTTATTTTCAGAGTTTATAGGGCATGGAGGCATCTACCTTCATCTTCCACATGATGAGGAAGCGAAAGGTGTTGACAGCAGGTCAAAGAATGAGTGTGATGCTTGAATGACAGCGATGTCCACAGCTGCATATCAGACCCCATTTTCCTATGGGTCATCACTTCCACAGTCCCCAGGAGTTATTTTCCATGATGTTGAAGCACTTTTCATCTCAGCTATTTCTTCTTATATAAGAAGTAGAAACTCCAGCAACATAGGGAAACTGGAAATGGGATACCTGCCATTTTCCTCAAGCTTAAACACTAATGTATATTACACTGTGTAAGATGCGCTGGAGCCAGGCTGGGAGAGCTGGCCTGGTTCAGCCTGGAGAAGAGAAGGCTCCTTAAGGCGGGATTTTAGAGCAACTTCTGGTGATGCACAGAGCAACCTGTGCCAGCACCTCACCACCCTCACAGTAAAGAACTTCTTCCTTATATCTAACCTGAACTTCCCCTATTTCAGTTTGAACCCATCACCCCTTGTCCTATCACTACAGACCCTGATGAAGAGTCTCTCTCCAGTACCCTTATAGCCCCCTTCAGAAACTGGAAGCTGCTCTGAGGGCTCCGCACAGCTTCTCTTCTCCAGGCTGAACAGCCCCGATTGTCTCAGCCTGTCTTCATATGGGAGGTGCTCTAATAGGTAGCACTCCTCTAGATAGGCAGTAGGTACTCCTTTAGATAGGAGGGGCTGTGTCTCAGCTTGGCATAACATAGCAGGGGGACAGATGGCACATCCAGAAACCTGCCATTCCTGTTGCCTTCTCTCCTCTTCTGGGGAGTTGAATGGGGCACATAGGGCTGCAGAAAGAGATGGATGCAGGGAAGATGGTGCGTGACTTAGAGTGAGCTGTATGAAAGCCAACAGTTTAACCAAAGCATAACTTCAGCATATGTGGTTAAATGGTTTTTCCTGGGTGGTAGGTGGGTCAGTAAACCTCCAATGGCTCAGGTAGGTCTTGCAGTTCAAATCAGATCTCATTATTTCTCTCAGAAAAGTGGCTGCTTTGGCTGTTTTAAAGAGTGATATTTCTCTGTGAAATGTCTCCTTCCAGGGGATTTGTCTTCTATAATAAACAACACAACCCAGCCCTCCTTCCCCTCCACTCCAATCCCAAACCATCATTTGACATTTTTCAGTCTCCTACCAAAGCCCTTAAAGTTTTACATTTCATCTGAAAAAGGTGCCCATTCTGAAGAAACTCTGAAATGTTTTATGAGATAAAGAAAGAAATGCTGCAACTATTTTCCATGCAGTCTCTCTTGTTCCTTTAGGCTCTGTTATAATAAAACACATGAGTTTTTCTTGGTCAAATTCTTAGAGAATTTTAATGATGTGGCCAGCAGGAAAACAATTCCCCACTCTAGTTTGCTGAACAGATCTTTATGTTGGCCTTACCACTGTTGCTCCTCACTTGTGCCGCTGAGAGAAGAGTCAGCTGCTGAGGTTTCGTACATGCAAGTGGCAGGGGGGTGGAACTAGGTGATCTTAAGGTCCTTTCCAGCCCTAGCTATTGTATGATTCTATGATCATGGTGGTCTTGGAGTGGCATGGACTGCCACTATGGGGTCTGCAAGGCTGTTAGCACGTGTGTGCGTGTGTGGGTGCACATGCGTGTTATCGTGTCATTTCATGTAAGCATGTGGCCTTGCTTGTGCATATCATTGATCATGGTGCTTTCACACAGCTCCATGTATGCTTATATCTGTTAATGGAGGTAAGTGTCTGAACCTGTGTGAACATGGGAATCCCCCCACATGCAATTTTGGAGGGTTGAAATTCTCATGGTATGTACGTAGACCTCATAGCAGCCTTCCAGTATTAAAGGGGGTTACAAGGATGCTGGAGAGGGACTCTTCATCAGGGGCTGTAGCGATAGGGCAAGGGGTGATGAGTTCAAACTGAATCAGTGGAAGTTTAGATTGGATATAAGGAAGAAGTTCTTTATTGTGAGGGTGGTGAGGCACTGGCACAGGGTGCCCAGGGAAGCTGTGAATGCTCCACCCCTGGCGGTGTTCAAGGCCAGGTTGGACAGAGCCTTGGGTGGCATGGTTTAGTGGGAGGTGTCCCTGCCTGTGGCAGGGGGGTTGGAAATGGATGATTATAAAGGCCTTTCCAAAAGTAACTATTCTGTGATTCTATGATTCTATATGCACTGTCCTGTGTGTCTCTGTGTATGTTTTGCATGTTGGCACACTAAACTTAAAGCCTCCATGTGGTAAGCATCACTTTCCATGTGATTTCTGCACTCCAACCTTGTCAGAGATAGACATCTTCTTAATAAAAACTGGTGGGACCTCTGAATTCATCTTTCTTCCATAAATTCTGTTGAATTGTCAATTGGTACATGGAAGGAATACAGCGTGGGTCATGATTTGCCATGTCATAGCAATGCTCTGGTCTTTATAGAAACATTATTCATTGCTACTGCGCTCTTCATTATAGAATTAATACATTAATCTGCTAAAAGAAGAGGATTTTGCAGAATTTGGTGTCACAGTGATTCAGGATGTCTCTATATTTATGCTGCATTATATTACAGAGCATTTTAACATACGTTAGGGTGTCATTATGTGTATGGTGAATGTGTAAGGCTCATTTTACAAAGCATGGATGGCTTACCCGGGAGACCTGTCATTATGCATATGGTGGATTATAGCTAAGTCTTTCTTTATGTTCACTGCCCTGAACTACATTTACAGCTAATGACTGCAAAGATTTCCATTCCATATCTTAAGGATTTATTTATACAGGAAATGGAAAGAACATTGGTTTATTTTCTTTGCTACTTTGTTGCTTTTAATGCTTGTCAGTTAGATTTCATGTCTGCAAATCCAGCTTGAATTTTTTGGAGGTTTCCCCACAGCAACAGAATTCAGAATTCTAATAAGAAAAAGAGAGAAAATCGGAATTAATTTTATTTAGAACTCAATTATACTTCAGTATTTCTTTACATAGAATTCTTGGCTTTCGATTAAAAACCCTTTCTTCCATAACTCCATACTTATTTCAACCAGAATTCCCACTAGCAGCACTGTGTGCAGTTCTGGTGTCCTCAACATAAGAAGGACATGGAGCTGTTGGAGCAAGTCCAGGGGAGGCCACGAGGATGAGCAGGGGCTAGAGCCCCTCACATATGGAGGCAGGCTGAGAACATTGGGACTGCTCAGCCTGGAGAAGAGAAGCTGTATGAAGACTTCAGAGAAGCTTCCAGCTTCTGAAGGGGGCTACAAGGATGCTGGAGACAGACTCTTCATCAGGGACTGGAGTGACAGGACAAGGGGTGATGGGTTCGAACTGAAACAGGGGAAGTTCAGGTCAGATATAAAGAAGTTCTTTACTCTGAAGGTGCTGAGGCACTGGCACAGGTTGCCCAGAGAAGTGCTAAATGCTCCATCGCTGGCAGTGTTCAAGGCCAGGTTGGACAGAGCCTTGGGCGACATGGTCTAGTGTGAGGCGTCCCTACCTAAGACAAGGGATTGGAACTGGATAATCTTAAGGTCCTTTCCAAATCAAATCATTCTGTGATTTTATGATTCTATGAGAATGTCTTCAGGTATTGGAAAACCAAAATAGGTTTTTTGATATATTTGCCAAAGATAAAAACTGCTTATCTTTGAAATTTGAAAATTCCCTCATTTCAAAATCTTTTCTATTCAGTTCTCAAGCTTTCCTATTTTTAATTAAAACTTGGAGAGTTCTGGTAGAGCTCTGTGAATGAAAACTTTGATGTGATGAAAAAAGGTATTTCCCATCCCTGAAGTTTTATCATTTCTTGAAGCAGTGCTTTGGAGTCATAGATGAGGCAGGATCCCTCTTAGTCAACACTGCAAAAGCCAAGACAACTTAGATACATAGAATCGTAAATCATAGAGTGGTTTGGGTTGGAAAGGATTTTAAGATCATTGTCATGGTTTAAACCTCTATAACTCACGCAGTTTTGCTCACTCACTCCCCCCTCTTTCTTCCCTCCTCTCCCAGGGGGATGGGAAGGAGAATCGAAAGAATGCAACTCCCACAGGTTGAGATAAGAACAGTCCAGTAACTAAGGTATAACACAAACCGCTGCTGCTGCCACCAATAATAATAATGACAAGGCAAATACAAGGAAAAGAATGCAGTCGCTCACCATCTATACCCAGCCTGACCATGCAGTGCCCCCCTCTATACCCACCCTGACCATGCAGTGCCCCCCACCCTTCTGGGTCTCTGCTCTCTGTTTTACATCCTGGGCATGACGTGCTGTGGCATGGAATA
The DNA here is from genome assembly GCA_028858755.1 of Ara ararauna. Classification (NCBI taxonomy): domain Eukaryota; kingdom Metazoa; phylum Chordata; class Aves; order Psittaciformes; family Psittacidae; genus Ara; species Ara ararauna. The sequence goes on from JAQZCJ010000226.1 coordinate 21,418, forward strand.
CCTCTTTGGTCAGTTTGGGTCAGGTGTCCTGTCTCTGCTTTCTCCCGGCTTCCCCTCCTCCCTGGCAGAGCATGAGGCTCAGAAAGTCCTTGGTCAGACCAAAACATTACCAAGCAGTAACTGAAACACTGGTGTTATCAGCGCAGTTCCCAGGCCAAAAGTCAAAACACAGCACTGCACCAGCTACCAAGAAGGAGAAAAATGACTGCTGCCGCTGAACCCATGACAATCATCCAGTTCCAACCCCCCTGCCATGGGCAGGGATGTCTTCCACTAGAGCAGATTGCTACAAGCCCCATCCAACCTGGCCTTGTACACTGACAGGGGTGGAGCATTTACCACTTCTCTGGGCAATCTGTCCCAGTGCCTGGTCATGTTGTTATTTCTTGTTCACAGATAGAGAATGTGATCTGTATTCCTCCATCACGTACAATAACAAAGAACCTCATTGGACTGTGTATTTTTTAGCACATTGCAGGAGTTATTCATGTGCCCCCCAAGTGTGCACCCTAAATAGAAAGAACAGACATTGCCTTTGCCTTTTTCCTTCCCCTCTTTCATGATGATGAATGTGAAGCTTTGGGCCATGAAAGACTCTATCCATAACACTTTTTTTCCCCTCAGTAAATGGCAAGTAAATTTAGGGATATAAATCTTGTTTTCCTCCCCTCAAACATAACAGTGTTTGAATAAAAATGGTGGATGCGATCTTTGCACACAAGACAATGACAAAGAAATGACACTGTTTTTTCACATGGTGAGTGACTTTCGCTCTGTCTACCCTATCTTTTAACTGTCCAGGTTTTACTTTTTTAGCTCTTGCAGAGGCTTAATGCACCAATCTGATGAATTGCAAAAGACTTCTTGTTGTTCTGCAAGCACCATGATTGAAAAGCCAATTTACCTACAGGAACAGGGTAGTGTATTAACTATCTCCATCTTCCCCAGATTGGACTCCTGTTCTTTGGGATGATGTAGGTCCAGCATGCAGAAGAGTGTACAGTTCTGGTGTCCTCAACATAAGAAGGACACGGAGATGTTGGAGCAAGTCCAGAGGAGTACACGAGGGTGAGCAGGGGCTGGAGCACCTCTCGTATGAAGATAGGCTGAGAACATTGGGGCTGTTCAGCCTGGAGAAGAGAAGCTGCGTGGAGACCTCTGAGCAGCTTCCAGTGTCTGAAGAGGGCTACAGGGATGCTGGAGAGGGACTCTTCATCAGGGACTGGAGTGATAGAACAAGGGATGATGGTTTCAAGCTGAAACAGGAGAAGTTCGGGTTGGATATAAGGAAGAAGTTCTTTACTGTGAGGGTAGTGAGACACTGGCACAGGGTGCCCAGAAAAGTGGTAAATGCTCCATTGCTGGCAGTGTTCAAGGTCAGGTTGAACAGGGTTTGGAGCAACCTGCTCTAGTGGAAGGTGTCCCTACCCATTGCAGGGGGTTGGAACTGGATGATCTTAAGGTCCTTTCGAACTATAACCAGTTGATGGTTCTATGAAATGAAAGATGCTTTTAATGTTATCTTCCTTGAAGGAACTTTAAAAGTGCTCAGTTTGCAGAGTTTAAGTTTTCTGGTTAGAGATTGTGCTGAGCCTTATTTTGACACTCCCCAAAGAGACGTACCTCCTGTGTTTCTGAACAGCAGGAAAATGTTTACCCAAACCTCACACCAAAAAAGAAGGGTTTATTGCTGTCATTGCTAGTAACATTCTTGGGATTTATAAATGGACTTTAGATTACATTAAGAAAAAAAAAAAGAAGGTTGAAAAAACAACATTATAAGAATCCTAATAAGAAATGATGAAACTGCTGACGCACTATTTGTTTCCTGTAAACAGGCAAGTTTGTGAATGGACTTCAAATGTTTATAATGCTGCAGATAAACCCCTCTTTGAATTTTCACATCTCCAGGACATTTTGCGAAGGGATTTCTTAATCTTATGTGTACCCATCCAGCACTGAAATGCAGTCTGATCCTTACAACTTCTATAGGACAGTGGATGGGCACCTCAAGGCTGGCCGCTCTACCCTACTGGGACAATGAAGGGTGGAATGGGGAATGGGTGGAATGTGACCCACAGTGAATGAAAAGAGAGCAGAAATGATGCTAGAGAGAATTCCCAAATCCTTGAGGATTTCTCCAATGCATTTCCAAAGAGATTTGTCCTACATGTCTTTCTCAGAGAGACACAGGACTAAACAGTCTTCTGCACCTTGAACTCTATGGCTTTTTCACCATCCTACTCACAAGTAGATCACACACCTCCTGAAACCTGATGGTTGATTTGGGAGGCTGCTGCAAAACCTCCTTTGGCTTTGATGCTTAGAAATGTTTGTATTTCCAGACAGCATTCATCTGAGATGAGTTTTTAGCTCTTTGTCTCTGTGCCAGCTTTATCTTGCAGCGAAAATAATTCTTCCTACTCCCTGCTGCTTGTCTAGAGGAAGAGTTTGTAGACCAGGCATCCTCCTACTCAGCTTTCAGTTCAAGCCAGGCTCTTCTAGTCTTTTCTATTAAAAGGAGCTTTTCTTAACTCCAGCAGCTCTTGAAGGCTTGTCCTGCATGCATATCATGTTGCATCCATCTTGCCTGAGTGAAGATGAATGAGCTGGTTTGTGACATTCCCAGTGAGCTCTCAGCTTACATAAATATGAAAGCTTTGCTCTCTTTACGGTAATATTCTCTCCCAGTACAGTGATAGAGCATCATATTCACCTTTCTCACACCTTTCAACACAGTTATGGTTCAGAGCTGCCCTGAGATGAATTTGTAAATCCAGGTTTTCTTCTTCTTTTCAACTTGTGAGCCATAGAAATAAGGGGAGGAAGAACCCAGGGGAGTGGTTTAACCTACTGTTTCTTAAACAGATCCAAAAGGTTCAAAAGAGGATCTACAAAACAACTGCAGGAAAGAAACCCTCTTCTTCCTCTTACCCTGCCACACACATTCACACCATACTCACAAAGCAGCAAATACATAGGTGGAAGTAAATAAAAACAAATGACCACCAAACTTAAGCCTAATACACTTAACAGTAAATTAAGTCAGTTTCTCATAAGACAAATCCTGATTTCACTGCAAAGCCTGTCTTTTGTTTTGAAACCAAATCAAATCTTTAATGGTCAATCTTGTACTTCGGAGGTGGTCATCTCTTCCCACTCCAGCATGAGAGCTTTCAGTCCAATCTCCCCCTGAAATTCTCCACTCATGGAAGCTCATCTCCTTCCCCACCTATGCAGTGACTGACTGCTACAAGGTGTTTCCCCTCATGTCTCACTTCTGTTGCTGCAGTTGAGGTTCATTTTCCAGGGGAGCTTGCACAGTGCTTGTGTCCCATCCCTTTTCATACACTAAGGATATCAAAGAGATAGCATTTAGATGGCATCCATGTCAATGGCAATATAATTTAATGAGAGCTTTGTTTTGTGAAGCCAGCCCAAGACAATGCTAAATTATGATCGGAAAATGGATAGAGAAACAATAGAAAGGATTAATCCCTGCTACTTGCCCAAGAGATGCTCCTTCCTGTAGCACTATTTTGGGACACTTCCCAAATGTCCTTCTCATCTTGAGTCCTAAATATATGTTACAGAAATATTTCCTTTTTGTGTTTTTACCTGTATATGCATATACGTCCATGTTTTGGACTAACAAACAATAGCCCTTTGTTAAATCTATACTTAGATAGCTAAGAAAAGCTGGTGGGAGTTGCAGTATGTTTTCAGGTTGGTGTTTGTTGAAGTAACAGGTTTATCAGTCATTAGTGACACCTCTTTTAACACACCTGAAACTAGCCAGCACACACTATTTCATTGAGAAAATCTCAAGTCATGGGCAATCACCTCACCTGAGGCCCAAGGTCCCACATTACCCACCTTTGCTATGTATATGACCCATCTCCCAAGTGCTTCTGGCTCCTTGCTCACAGCATAGTAACAACTAATTCCTGCAGGTAATGATCACCTATTTGCCACCCTCTTCTGTGTGGAGGTCCGTATGCAGTGGCCACTGAAAATATGTGGGTAAAAGAGAAAGGAAGAGCTGCCAACAGATGTCCCAACAAACCCCAGGGCAGTGAGGCAAAGACCTCTCCCCAAGACTTCTTTCTTGACAGCAGGTCACTGGGTCTCTCTGTCCCCAAACAGATGAACTCATGGCTCTAACTCTAGCTCATTTAAAACCTCCCTTTGTAATTAGGCAAGGGTTTTTACAGAGGTGTTTTGATTGCTGTGTGTATAAGGCTGAATTAAGTCATGATTTTTTAATGCCACAAGAGAAAAAGGAAGCCCTTCACTCAGAAGTGATATTTTCCTTTCATTTTGTCTTTTGTGAATAAGATAAACAAAAAAAGCAATCCAATTTGAGACGAAAGTTTGTTGGTTTGAATCCCCTTCCTCTAGAAATGATCCTGGAGGAAATTTCCTTTTATTGCCATCAGGAAGTTCAACTTCTGTGAAAACAAACATCTTGTTTTTTATCATATCACATGAGATATGACTGTACAATCACTGCTGTTCCTCAGTAGGCTCAAATGCCTCATGACACACAAACTTGGCACTACAAGACCATTTCATCTGGGTCCCATCCACTATGGCTGGTGCTTTCAGTTCTCATTAGCTTGGGGTTAGGTGAGTAGTTCTGGTGTCCTCAACATAAAAAGGACATGGAAGTGTTGGAACAAGTCCAGAGGAGACCATGAGGATGATCAGGGGACTGGAGCACCTCCTGTATGAAGGTAGGCTGAGAAAGTTGGGGCTGTTCAGCCTGGAGAAGAGAAGGCTGCTTGGAGACCTCAGAGCAGCCTTCCAGTATCTGAAGGAGAGCTATAGGGATGCAGGGGAAGAACTCTTCATTAGGAACTGTAATCATAGGCCAAGGAGTAATGGGTGCAAACTGAAACAGGGGAAGTTTAGATTGGATATGAGGAAGAAGTTCTTTACTGCAAGGGTGGTGAGTCCCTGGAATGGGTTTCCCAGGGAAGTTGTGAATGCTCCATTGCTGGCAGTGTTCAAGGCCGGGTTGGACGGAGCCTTGGGTGTCATGGTTTAGTGTGAGGTGCCTGTGAGCATGGCAGGGGGGGTGGAACTGGATGATCTTAAGGTCCTTTCCAACCCTATTATATGATTCTATGAGTAATGGACTGTAGACTCCAGAACCTAAGTACCAAGATATGTCAAGCTCGTAGGCAAGTCAAGCAAGCATGGTTTTAAAAAGGTTTTTGAATATAGATGTTTAAATTCTACTTACTTGGCTTTTTAGGCATATGTCAGTTATTTTTTATCTTGTTCTTTAACAAATCAGTTCCTCAGTTTCCTCTCAAGTTAAATGAGGAAAAATAAGGTCATCACTTCCGAGAATAAGGGAGGGAAGAAGGGAGAGAAAAGTAAACTGATCCTCCACAAATGCTCTGAGAGCCACAGAGATTAATATTCTTGTTTATCCATTCCCTAAGAGTTCTTATAATCAATAGATCTTGTTCCAAGATCTCAGGTCTTTGTTCTATGTGATTCTTCACCTACTCCTTGTTGTTGAGACACGCAGATGGAGGTACAAAGTACAGTATAGAGACTCCAACCCTCCATCGGGGTGAAAATGTAGACATGAACCATGAAATAAAGTCAAATCTAGATATCAGTGCTGAGCTGAAACTTAATAGTTTTGTACTCTTTGCAGGAAAATTTACTGGCAAACATGCAGCTTATTCCTGCTTTCCATCAGTGCCACCACAGAAAGAAAAAGTGCAACCCCAAGCAAAGGATGGAGGAACTGGGAGGGCAAAGAATGATGCAGCAAGGGCAGACTTAGGGTGGAAAAAGATGGGACCTGTTTGAGCCCTCCAAGAGAGCCATTGTTCCCAGTTTCTTATCTTCTCACCAGTAAGAAAGAAGCGTAAATAAAACTGTGATGGGGGAAATCTAACCCCCATTAAAAATCTTACCCCCATTCCCTCTTCCCTTCCCCCATTGAAGAGGTGTAAGAAATGCCCAGAGCTTTGTAATGGATAGAAGGGGGAAGCGAGATCTGACTGCTTTTCCCTGCAGAGAGACCTGAGATGCATCTGAATTTGTCTTTAGAAATGTTTATTTGAGAGCAATGCTTTCTTTTGGGTTCCAAGGGACCTCTCTGGGCTTCAATTGTTTTTCAAGGGCAAAGAGCCAGTAGCAGCTTTTTCATAACCAGGAAGGAGAGATGCTATGTGGGATTGTCCCTGCCCATGGCAGGAGGTTGGAACTGGAGGAACTTAAGGTCCTTTCCAACCCAAACCGTTCTATGTTTGTATGATTCCTGTAAAGACTGGAAGGGGCTGAAAATACTGGGGAAACTAGCCAGGGCTGGGAGATGCTTCACAAGCTGCATCCTTTGCTGGTGAAGAGGAAGGGAAAACATTTGCCTTGGTGTAAAACAAGAAGACCTGGTCAAGGACTCATGTTATTGCTCTTGGGAAAGTCAGGAATATAGCAGCAAAAGAGCTGCTATGATAGACTGGAGCTATGATCTGCCGTCTTCAGGGGCTGCAACACGTACACTGGAGGATGACGCGTACGCTGGAGGATGAAATGCTGTCCTGAGCCAATATTCTGCTGGAGGAAGTTTTCTTAGGAGCTACAGATAGATAGTTTTAGGGTGTGAAAGTCTAGAAAATACACTTCTTGCGTATGATGGTATTGCCTATTTATAAATGTAGCATTACCAACAGGAATATCTATGCAGTTTCGTGGGGGTTTTATTTTAATGATAGCCCACAGCTAAACATTTCTTATCTATGGCATCCAGTGAATGTAGTTTTCTATTAGCTACCATAAATCATTTCCTTAACCTACAAATTCAGTGTTTCATCTGCAGAAATCATCCATGGCCTTTCCATCATCACTGGCGAGAGGGATGCACAAAGAGAGAGCATTTCAATATGTCATGTGGACTCAACTTAGGACAAGAGAGCTGGTTTCTCTGCAAGGATGACAGGAGTCTGTATTATTTATTCTATCATTAGTTCTCCTTAGAATAAAGAAAAATGGCCTTTCCCACTGCATTTCATATATCCATTGCTGCATTTAAGTTCCAGAATGAAAATCAAAGAGACTCAAACAGTTAAAAAATGAACCTACTCTTCATTAGGCACCTCATTAAGCAGTAAACTAATGCTGGATGCTTCAAGTAACAGACCTCAGCCCACATACTGAGCAATCCTCATTTGAAAAGCCTTTTTTTCTTCACCCTCTCTTCTATTTTGAAGATGCTGGCTGGGAGAAGAGATGAAGCCCAAAGAAATGTGAGGATGTGTACACTTGGGGTAATGAGGGTCAGAGGCTGGGAGGGTGGATGAGGA
>JAQZCJ010000183.1:0-28490 GCA_028858755.1 Ara ararauna
CAACAGCCACCTGATGCTGAGCTGGCATTACTCGGGAACGTAGACAAGGCCATATCGTCACATCTATAATTGCAGCCACAAAGGCAGTAAGGATGTGGATGGAGGCACTTTGCGTACAGCTGTGTTGTCCCCCGTCAGCTACGCGTACCAGCCACAGCTGCTCTTTTTAGAGCTCCCTATCCCAAGGCAGCTATAGTTAGCAAAGACCGAACAACTCAGCATATTTTAGTTACTGTGGTCCTCCTAGGAAATGTATTAGAAAGTTTTTACACTCACACTTGTAGTCAAGAGAAGCGATCAAGGGCTTGGGCTAGCAGCCTGCTGAAGTAGCACAGCTGGATCTGCAAAATAACATCTGTCCAATGAGTTTTTCAGTATCAAAAAGACTTTTTTTGCTTGGGTCCAGCAAATTGGGCCCACAGCAACTGAGCCTCCATTTCTTTCAGGCTCCTTTGGAGCAGCTGGCCAGAAAGGACAAAGTACTGCCATCCTTCCACCCTGGCCTGAGCACACGGGTTTAGGATTAACATGGGAAATAGCTGCAGCCAATCGACTCTCCTGTTAATAAACCAGTTAATTGCAGAGCAAGAGGCACCTTCGCTCTGTGCAAAATTACAGGGTTAGACACTGTTAGCTACTTCAGGAATCTGATTAACACAACTTCCTTAACTACTTTAGAATATTTGTTATTACATTGTGCAATAGTTTGGTTATTCAGTTTTCCAAATAAAAGTTTGCCATGTTTATTAAAAGGATATTTAGACACACTTAAGGCAGCTTTGGAAAGGTATTTTTTCCTAAGTCTTGTAGCATTTTAAAGGCTTTGACCTTTGTCATGTTCTTGGGAAGGTTGCAACTTAGCCACTCTCAGGGGCGGTTTACAGTCTAATAAAAGGGCAGCTGGAAAAGGCCAGTTCATTGTATTAAAATTATTCTATTAATGACAACCACACACACAAAAAAAGATAGAGAATGCTAATAGAAATCATTTCCAAATCTTTATTTCCAGATCCCTGCTCAAAATGTATCAGATATTTTCAGTGTCTCAGGAATGCTTTCCTGTGAATTCACTGATGTCTAATAAGGGATGATGTCTCTTATGATACACTAGTTTTTTTACATAGATGAGCCCAAACCGTCATTTTACAGATGCATTTACAATCACCATTTAAAGCTACAGTTCAGCTACAACACACTAGGAAAACACTCATCTTAGAATCCTACAGGCTTATGATTTTTTTTGATGCAATGTTGACAAATCATTAAGCATTAAAGAAAAAAAAGGCATACTTTTCCACAAAGTATTTACGTTTTACATGCTTTAATGTAAATATTATGAATCCACATGATGATTCTTTTTAAATCACATTAAGGTTTTGATAGAAGCAGATAGTTTTTATTACTTCATTGTTTCTGTTCTTTTGAAAGTTACACTGAATACAATTCTTAATGAGCAAGAAATAGAAACAATTTACGTAATTTAGCTCTTTCGAGATTATTATCATGCCACAGTCTTAGGCAACTACCATTCTATCTTTGCTAACAAATGATCCTCTCGATATGCAATAAGGGATACTTAAAGAACTTTAGAAATATAAAACTACCAGTAAGAATTGCACAGTAGGGATGTTACGCCTTTATTACAGTTCTGAACATCAAAAATAAAATCCAGCAGACACAAAATAAAAATGTAGGACTTTGCCTATTGTTTTGTCTGTCCTCAAAGTTTTGAGAGAAAAAAAAAGAACCAAAAACTTAAAGAGGTTTTGTGCTTTGGGGTCCCCAAGAAGAAAGCTAACAATAAGCAAAGCACACTGCTACCCAGTTAAGGTAATGTTCATTAAACCTATTAAACTGTCTTTGATATTAACAATGCAAGAGGAAAACCACACGAACACAGCAAAGCCAAAGAATTCTCAGTGAGATCTTTTAGGTGCAAATAAGCAGTTATCACATGCTTTGATGAGTGCTGTGGGCACCCTCCCAGCACAAATGAGTTACCACATCTTTTAGAAGGCAATCATAGTTCTTGAAACTATGGCTGAATATCACTTACAGCCCTGTGAAAATGGAGCTCTACTTTAGTACTCATTTAGAGGATAACTTACCTCAAATAAAAGCTACTTTCTATAGCCCATTAACAAGTTAAAATTCTGCCAGCATTTGTTATGTCTTAGAAGACAGCCATGTATATTTGGTGTTATAGGGATAGTGCTTCACAAACCACACAGAAGGGTTAAATTACATTCTCAGATTGATGCCACCAGCGCTTCTGCAAATAACAGAATTAAATTCTCATAAATACGTCTACAGTGACACACAAAAGATGTACTTACAAGCATTTTGACTAAGCATGTTTCAAAGCCTCAACTTTGCATCCAAAATTATATCCTACACCATTACAAGTCCCAGAGATTAAAAGTGCAAATAAAAAGGAAAGTAATAAATTCTCACTGCTACATAATCATCTTCTTATTTTAAATCTGTTTCGTATCACCACACAATTCTCATTTTTGGAAATACTGTGGTAGAAACAGGTACTTTAAATACCTGGTATTGACTTCAAGGTTGCAATCAGGAAGAAAGAAAGTAAAAGCACATGACCAAGACACCTCAATTCTGTTAAACTGTCATAACACACTGCGCTGAAAGAATATGGACATAATTTTATTATGTGCTGTTACAGCTTCACCCATTCTTACGTAATTTACTTCAAAATATTTCATTTGCATTATGCAATAGCAAATGCGTATGAGTAATTTTGTAGGTATACTTATATAATTGGAGGAACTCTATAGGACATGTAATAAAATGTATTGGATATTGACCACTTGAAAATAATACTGAGTTTTATACTCTGCTATAACTTTTTATGGCAAACTTTGCATATAACTTGGCAGTTTTAAGGATAATTTGAAGGCTATGGGATTAGAAGCACTATCTAGTGAATTTGGAACATGCCCCTCAAGACACTGTAAAGGCTTGCCAGCTCATAGAAAGCAGGCTAGTCCCTCCAAAAAATCACAGGAGATTAGCCTTTGTGATGCAGCAGCAGACCCTCTGCCTTATACAGTAACAGTGAGTTAGATTAAGATAACTGACTGGATCCTCGGCTGACATACACCAGCCCAATACAACAGCCACATGGAGCCCGCTCAGCAGTACCCAAGCAATTGCAGGATCATGGTGCTGGTCTTCCTCACAAAGGGGGCTAAAAACTTGCTGGCGGTGAGAGAAGAGGCTGTTAACAGAAGCTGTGATATTTAGGATAAAATTAAGCAAGCGTCCTTTCTGCAGAAAATCCTTACAGAAGTTTTAATAAGCTCAAAACCAACATTTTGAGTTACAACTACACTGCTATTTACCACACACACTCCCAAAAAACCAAAACAAAACTAAAAACCACCCAACTAACCAAAAGGCACAAAGATCACAGGCAAATAACTCATTTAACGCAGATTTCAGCTAGAATTCCACAGGATCCAAAAATATCCCACAGGAGCATTACATTTTGCAGCATTCAGCTTGAGACTGTATAAGCATTTAATATCAAGGTACCTGATAAAGGGAGATCTGCCAAGAGCAAGAAGAGTAGTTTGGATTTCACTAGTGTTATTCAGAGTTAGTAAAACTCCTCAAAATACACAGAAACTATGCATTTGTAATGGTGTAAGAGTTTGGAAATAAGCAATGTCCTGCAATACTATATATATTTCATTCAGGCAGATTTAGAGGCAAGAAGCTGCCTCCAGCTGCAAAGCAATACAAGCAATTGAATAGAAACAACAGATGAGTGGACTAAACAGCAGGCTTGAAATACCTGAGCTCCCATAGAGCACTTTATTTTCAGCAATCATAATTTCTCTTCTCAATCTTGGAACATTTTCCCATTTACTCACAATCAGTTTGAACACAAATCTGGTTTGACTGTAGAGTACAGCAACAAAACCCATAACATATCTAAAAGACAAGGGAATAACAAAACGTGAAACTTTCTGACTCCCTACTCACTCCACAGGTGGGTAAGTATCATGGCTAATATGCAATACCTCAGTCTTTCCAGACCCAACAAATGGGAAAATACCCAAGAAACTTATTTCCAAGATCAAAGTCGCTGCAAGTTTCATGAGCACCTTGTTGTAAAGACATTCCTTGTTGTAAAGACATTCCTTGTTGTAAAGACATTCTGGTATGACAGATGTGCAAAATCAATCCCCTCCCAAGAGGTCTCCTGCAGAGACAGCAGCAGCTATACTATGCTGATCCACTCCTCTAAAGCAGCTTTCCACTAAATCATTTTCTCACTCGTGATCATGAAAACTGTAATTTAACTAAGGAAAAAAATTTGTCATCTTAACTCACTTTAAGCCTGTCTTAGAGTAGATAAACCCAACCTACTGTAGCTAACAATAAGGACAGCACTTGATGGGGATCCCTGTCATTGGAATCCCAGTGATTTTTGTAATTCCAGAAAATGTTCCTCAACCAGACAAGCTAAGCCCACCCTCATGAAAGCAGCACACCACAAGAAGTGTTGGCTCCCTCACACACAGAATATGTTAGGTCACAAAATCTGGAGTTTAAAAGAAAATAATTTACCACCATAACCTGAATCTCTAATGCTGCGCATTATCTGAATGACACATATCATGGTTTTATGCGCAACTGTCCACAGAATCCACCATGAATCATGGTTTTCACGATGAATCTACTTCTTATTTGGGATTCACCATGTGCTAGCGACAGACAACCTTCCTTCCTGAATCCAGAGCAGCATACTGTTTCTTGTGACTTAGCAAGTCTTCTTTCTCCTTACCATGACTTAAGCATTAAGCATCCTTCCTCAGGTTACAGCCATATCTCCTTCTCACCTTGCTGAACAGCCTCTGGAAACACAGGAGTTCCAACTCCACCAAAATCTGAGTTGCACCTTCTCCAACTAAGTACTGCATGTCATCAAGCAACAGCCAGAACAAAAGGCTTCACAGCAGCTCCCTGGCTATGTCCACACTAACACGAAGACCACTATGGATCAGTCTCCATTCCCAACAAAACTAGTTTCAGGACACAAATTCCTTACTTGCTTTTCAGAAAAGCTACTCTTGGTCTAAGATTGAAAATTGTGTTTTACTTAGAAAATTGGCTCAAATGCTACCCTTACTGGGTAGCAATGGTCAAAACATGAAACTAGACAAAACTGAAATTTCAAACTTTTATCTTTATATAAAGTAGATCCACTGCTTATTTTTTCTTGGCATTTTTCAGGCTACCTTCATGGTACCTCCATCTTTTTTCATTAGGAACAAAAAATTTCAAATAAAATAATATCTAAGATAAAAACACTAGAGAAAAACCAGCAATATTTAAAAACTGCTTTCAGGGTCATAACACTAAACACTTATTAGTATTACTTTAATAGGTATTTTCGACTTTCTAACTTCAGCTTTTCCTCTACTTCTCTTTGATGAATTCCTTGTACACAGAACTCGCCATCTTATCTAGGCTTTGTTATAGCTATCTGCTTACACAGACACGTCAGTAACAACTATTTAATTTCTAATCCTTGCTGTTAAAAAAATTCATTTCAGAAATAAAACCTTTTTATTTTTAAATTATGCTGCCATCATATCTACATGCAAATACAAGCGGTCAGCCTCAAAATAAGTTGTTTAAAAAGGCAGTACCTTGATTACCAGTATCTCTGAATTCTGTAGAAAGTGGGGATCTAGAATTACCTATCCAGAAGAGTGACAAAGAACAATTACATAGTGAGCTGGTATCCTATGAAGGCAGCATTTCCGAGTTCCATGACTTACAAGGAGCAGAAAACTTGCAGTCTTTATACCAACAGAAGATACCAAATTAAGCCAAAAGTCTGATTTTCTCATTGGTCTTTTCCAGTGAAACAGTAATATCCTGAGGTGGTTCCTGTCCCAAAGTTCCAACAGAATGACCAGAGGTACCACAACTTCTACCCATGTCTGTGCTGCAGCCTTGGCTTTGTGGCTCAAACCCAGCAGGAGAGCAAAACTGAATAATGAGACAAACTGAGAATGCAAAGCTTGAAATCTGCTCCGACTACCTTGTGATGGTTTGGTGGAACAGACCACATGCAAGCCAGGAGCATTTCCTCTATGGAGAGGTGGAAAAGTGGAAAAAATACAGCATCACACGTGCCATTAATTCTCATTCCCTAACATGTTTCTGAGAGCTGCTCTAACTCACACATATGAGCAGAAAAACAAACCTAGAAGAAAGCAGTAAAAGTGGTAAACAGAAGACAGTTGAAAGCAAAAATAACAGGACTGCAATAATACTCCACTACATAACCACAGTATATTTCAGGGTAAACATGTAAAGGGAACGAACATCTTGTAATCACATCCAGCTTTGGCATTTCTCCATTTGTGAGTTTCTACTTTCACACCAGTAATCTGCACCTTCTGCCTTAATCTGAATTTTCTCTTTCATCATTTTATTAGAAAAATCCCAGATACATCAGAAATAAATATGAGGAACATCACACATGTACTCCAACGGTGAATTAAGATCATTTAATTCAGTTAAGGCCAGTTAGAAAATGGAGATCATCTATTTTGCGATTACAAAACAACTGACTTGCACTACTTCCTCTATCAGCCTGCACAGTGCTTCCCAAGGACCTGCAATAAATGAAACAGCAAAGAGGAAGTGGGAAAGCTGTATTACATGACCCCAAAGGCACTTCAGGACTGGGGACATGTCGTGCAGTGTACCAACGAAACCTCTCTTCCACAGGCTGTACCTGAAAAGCCGAAATGGAGGCATCATGCTGCAGCTGAAGGTGATTCCAGTCTGAATCTGAGCACAGCAGAAAGAATTTGCATCTCTTCCTGCTCTAGTTATTCCCAAAGTCCTTGCACAATTACTGTTTTATTTATACTCCGAGTACGACATTGATTAGACTGGAAAAGTTCGCCACCGTGAATTGTGCTGTTTCAGTGGCACAGAACACATTCAGACCTGCAACGTCTCCTTCAGTATGGAAGAATAAGAGCATCCCATATACCACAGTTACCTATTTTCCAGTGCCAGAGGTATGAAAAACTTGTCTGAGCACTATCATAATTTACGTACAGGGAGAAATCAACTCCCACCACGCATCAGACATGAGCAAATGTCATTTTCCATGCCACCTTCACGCCGAGCAAGGTTGGGATGACTTTAAGCACACTTCTTTGTCCAAGCAAAATCATCCTGTAGCAATACTGATCTCAAAGCTTCACTGCCTGAGACACATCTCTCTAGAGGGCACAGCCACAGCTTTTCTACCCTATCCAAGTGCTATACAGCTACATGACATTCCCCCTCCCTTTCCACATGTGCTGCTATTGTGCTGTGCGTTTTACTTGCAACACCACTGGCCCGGCTGAGGTTGTTCACTTCCAGGAGACAATCCCCTGATTGCAGGGAAAGTCCATCCTTCTGCCTGGAAGGAAATGTAGAGTTAGTAATATCTTGCTATTAGTATACAGCGTTACTATACAGAGGGTTTGGCTGACCCTATATATCTGGAATGCAGTCATTACCCTTCTGCCTTTTTTCCTTCTTGAGTTCCAACCGTTGCAGTTTGGAGGACTTCGAGATTCCTCCTCAAGGCCAATTTCATCAATTACCTCTGTCTTTAGCAAATCTGGATATAATCACTGTAGTTGGCTCTGAGTGGAGAACGTAAGACCATTCAGGGATTACTGTTGTAACGGTCTTGCATATTCCTCTAAACCTTGCAAATATTATTTATTAGTATTTCAACTACTAATTATTCTATATTGTATTCTCAAGGACAGCACCTTGTTAGTTCAAAGGAAGAATCATTTTTAGTTTTAGCTAGGTAAAGATTAGATACCTCTCGTCAGCACTTTCCGGACAGACAATTTTGTGATGAATGCTCGTAACTCTTGCTAAAAATCTGACTACATTTTTAGCTAACAAACTGTTTGAGAAATGAAGACATTTCCTACAGAGCAAAAATAAAATTACACTCTTACTTTGCCAAAATTTGGACAAAACTCAGCATTTCAATTGGGTCAATGATGCATCTAATTTTAGGTGCATATATTTAAATTTCTCCATTGCTTGCTCCCATTGCTCCCAAAAAAAACAAAACTCTTTTTGAAAAGAAATGCTTGAGGAACAGTGATCTTAAGCCCTTAGAAATGTCCTGCATCCCTTTATATTTTCTGTTTGGTTTAGACTAGCACACCTTTATTATTGCATATGTACAAAAAGAAAGCACAAGGTGCTAACAGCCTTCATGAAAACACTGTTTTTCTGTTCAAGGTCTCTACTGAATTCAGAATTTTGATGGGTTGAAGTAAACAGTGATGCCTGAATAATACTGAGGTTGTAGAATTCAGATCTAAGTTCTTTCAAATATGCATTTTAACATACACAGCTTCTTGAAAAAATGAGAAGGCGCAAAATTCCTCACTATTAAAAAAGCTGTGTACAGGGATGGATCTTCAGAACACTGAACAGCCTAATCAGGGTGAAGAAGCCTCAACTGAAAGCTCACAAAGGACCTCTCTACCCCCTTCTCCATTTTTTCATTTCCACCTTTCTCTTTAAAAGGGTGTCTCACCAGAGAACATGAAGAATGAAAGATTCTAAAGTACAGGACTGAAATCCATCAAACTCAGGACTGTGGTCCAAACCCAACCAGCCGTCAAACCCAGAGATACGAATGTATGCTCACTACTGCCTAATAAAATTTGAATCAAACACTTTGCATCTGATTCTCCATGTGAGCTTTTATGCAAACTTCTAAAGTGCAAGGAATCCTGGGGTGGAAGAGCTATTCTGAGAGCTTTCACATAGTTCATGTAATTAGGGAAACCACTTCCTTTGATTGTAAGTGTTCAAAACAGCTGAATTTCTTCTTTCAAAGGAACTCTGTGATTTGGGTCATCTCTTTTACTTGCTCTTTCATGTTTCTCAAGATGAGAGGTGAGACTGTAGAGCACATTATTTAGAAAAAAAAAAGATTCCACTTTTTGTTTTAGGGATTGAACTTGTCCTATTCAAAAGGTTGTCATTTGGAAATCTATCTTTCTTTCCCTCCCTCTGTTTCCTTCCTTTTCTGATAAGCTCTTCAGTGGCTCTCCAGCGAACATAGTCCAAAATGCCAATTTAAACCTAGGGGAAAACTGAAATATGGCACATAAAGGAAAAGGGACTCTCATTTTCCTTTGTACAGTGTAGCTGAATATGTAATTATAAAGGAGCTCAAGCTGCAGGATCTCAGTCCCCATATCACGTTTACTTTTTTAATGGTTCTAAACACTGACCAAGCAAAAAGGCAGAAATACAGATTTTAAAAGACAAACAAAGCAGCTGCCCTTTTCTTGGAAATGGGTCTGCAGGCTTTTTCTTTCCCAAAAAGGGAACTCAGGTCAGTTTCAAGGCAACAACCATGTCACTAGAGCTAATAGCCGATGCCAGTGTCATTACAGCATCAAGTGTCACTTGCTCTGAATTTCTTGAGCCAGGCACCCCATTAGCGCCGTTCATCTCAGCAACAGCCGCAACAGGCAGGGAACCGCTCCCCTCACACTGTATAGCACAGAAACGCAGTAATGAAAAGGCAGGAGGTTTCATACTGCAGATTTCAAATCTATTAAGTAACAACAGTATGCTTGTTTACCCTGGGAGGATAAAGCTTTATTCCCAGCCAGTGAAAAACTGCAGGACTCCTTCCAGAATTGTAAGGACTAACAGGGAAGCGGTTTGCAATAGGAACAGAGTAAACCACTTCAGACACAATGCCAGAAACCACATTACAGCCAACTTCTGCAGAGGGCAGATGAGACACAGGTTTTACAACAGAGACTTTGGTACAAATACATAAACAACTGAAAAGGCAAAAGTTAAGAGTAGAACTCCAAAACACGTGCTCCTAATGACCAGGGTTCTGGATCTTTCACTTTGGTTTTGGACCCTCTCAATCTCTTACGGGGGGTACTGGCAAGGCAACATCCAAAAGAAAGAGCAATCCAACAGCTCCAAATTTTATCCCCCTGTGGCTACGCACATGTATCACATACAGCACCTCAGCATACACGGACACATCACAAAGAGATCGAACTAAAAAGCTTTTTCCTTGGTTTATGAAATAAAAAGTATACAGTTCACCAAAAAGGAAAACCACCAATCCCTATTTCTAAGCCATCATCTTTGATACGATGGCCTCAAATGCATCTGACATTACTAAAATTAAGGTTATTATATGATTAGATGAAAAGTGATTACCATGCTTTCCCCCGCCCCTAACTGCACACAGGCACGCACTACGTTTTCTCCGCTCTGTGATTCTTCGAAGGAAGAGGAAAAGATATCCTCTGGAAAACATCACTCACTCACTCAAGGGTGAAGCAATAAGGTTATTTTAGCAAGTCTCCAGAACAACAGCCTACCCACCTCTCCAAGTCTGCCTTTGCCAGGTAAAAATTGGCAGAGAGCCTCAAGCCTTCACCGGGAAGCTGACACCAGCCCGAGCTGCATGACTGCCTTTTGGGTTTTCCACCTTCCAAAGGTGAACTTCGTACAAAGAAACGGCATGCTGTCTTCCTGTGCCTACCAATAGCTTCCTCACTTCTCCTACAGCAGCTCAAGGGTTTCTACATACCATGCTTTTTTTTTGAAGCAGCTACTGGAAACTCACTGTATGTCCAACACACAAACCAACAGTTATTTGGCCAGGAGTGCATCATCACGTGATTTTTAATTTTCTTTGCTTACAATATTTAACCATAAGAAACTTCAATTTTCAGAAGTTCTGGAGTAAAATAAATGAGCAACTAGAGGAAGAAGATGACAAGTGGAAGACGTGTGGCAATGCTCCCTTTCAGCACCATCCAGGGGCCAGGCACTAACTTCACTGAGGAGGTGAGATAGCAGAGGAGCCCCTCCTGCGTGCTAGAGGCTGCCCTGCTCCCAGGCATCAGGCAGTCACACTGGAGAAGGGACTGAGGAGGCACAGAAATTGTCACTGTCACTCAAGTCACCCAGTTTCCCTGTGGAGCTGCCTTTCTCTAACAGAAATTATGCAGAATGTAGATTCACTAAACATTAATCTAATAAATGAACATGCATTTGCGAATAGGAGTCCTTCCCAGTAGCTGAACAGATGAAACACATTTAAACAGACAAACAGGACAGTCTAGAGGCAGCTGGATCAGAAAAGCCTTTATTGGCTTCATTTCCCCACTGCGTTAGCACAATTAACTAAATATGAGAGAAAGAGTTAAAGCTGAAGCTGCTATCTGGACTCCTCTGCAGCCTCCAGCTAACATAAACAGGTCTGAATGTTTCCCTATGACTGTTTACATTGTTCCCTTAAAAAGGAAACTTTATCAGCACCTTAGCAAGTGGCAATAGGTAAATGTGAAATTATTTTTACAGTCTTGGTTGCATGATTACAATTAAAAAGATTTATTTTGATGTTTCCCTTAAAGTTAGGATATATATTTTTTTGTTTTTTCTTCTTCCACTTTGTTTTCTATAAAATATTCTGTCCCAGACCATTATGCAACTCATGCACAGTCCAAAGAGGAAAGTAAAGGAGCGGAAAAAGAAAAGGAAGTAAAGGACAGCATGTCTAGTCTCATTGAGTGCTTATCACCTTCTTAAGAGGACAAAACATGGTGTTCAAAATTCCATTGCTACCATGTGCACGGGGTGTAGCTTGGTCCCCAACCAAAGACTGTGGTCCCCATGCTCAACTTTGAATACATCTGTGACAAACAGCTTCCAAGCGAGACCAATGATCAGAGATTCAGATCACATCAACTCCAGCTCAGATACCTGAACTCATCTGAACCATCACACAAGCGTGCAACAAGCCAGAAACTATGTTAGAGCCAAACAATACTTCTACGCACCTCAACAGCAACTTTGGTATTATCAGGAGCAATAATTTGTCATTCAGATGCTGCAGTCAATGTAAATTATTTAATTATGAGCCCCTGGGGACTGCAACACCAACAGATTTCATTGCAGGTCACAGGCATTTATATTGTCAGCTGTCCTTTAAAGCACTCGAGACTCTAACATGCAATCACTTACCATACTCTAAAGTTACCACTAGATCTCACCTGCCATGTGATTTTGAACTGTAATCTTGTACTCAGAAAACTATATAATTAACTAAATATAGAGAAAAGATTAACTTGAACTAATCCTCAATTGCTTGAGCTTACAACAGCCTGAAACACCACCTTGATAGAAAAGGATCCCTTCCATATCCATGAGACTTCTACAGCAAAGTTTCAGGACATCTTAAACATCCAAAAATACCATTTTGCAGTTGATCACTTCAACAGAAGCTCGAGGTCAAGAGAATGTCGTGGGAGGGGAAAGAAAAGAGCTGCCTTTTGATGTCAGGGGTTGCTGGCATCGAGAAATAAGCAATACAGCCTTCTCCTCCAAATTATAAATAATAACTGAGCCCATGCAAAAAGAAACAGAAAAGGAACATTATCTACAGCAAAATAAAATAATAAATAAATAAATGAATAAAAAAATCCAAAACCTAGGAAAATGCCTTTAATTGCAGCGAAGTATTTACTGGGAATTCGAGCAACCCACTATCAAAAACTTGCAGTACACTGACAGAATAATTTTTAAAACTATATGAGATGAAATTAAACTTACTTATGAAACTAAAGAATATTTAACAATATCCTAACAAGCTGCACACTGCGGATAGCAAAGAGAATAAGAAACAGTGCTTTCTAAAGAACCAAGAGAGACAAATTCTCCCTCTTTTCCTAACAAAATTTGTTCATAATTTGCGGGGAACTGGTACAAAAACTTGTTCACCCACAGATGCTGCGCCTTCCGAAAATAAAACCAAACACCGAAACAAAACAAAATTGAAGATAATTGAGGTAAAAGGGTCCAAACCTCAGAGAGATATTCCTAACCCAGGGGATCAGGCACATGGTGGTAAGTTCCTGTACCTCAATCAAGCTATGGCAACTGTGTATTCTTGACCAGCTGCACACACGAGGTAATTCTGCTTCACGCTGACAAAGTTTAGGGCAATTTAAGAGTCAAGCGAAAAGAAGCAAATCTGGTGTATCTTAGCATAATTTACCTGTTTATCAAGCTTGCTTATGTAGTAACTGTTCAAAGCTGCCCACCCATCAACAGAGGGCCATTTGCACTTAAACCTTCACAATTTCAGTACAAAATCTGGTGGCTTAGCTGACACAAAAAAAGAGAGGGCAACTTCTAAGTATGGCTTCAGCAAGATCCCCAGCACTTGTGAAATTCTTTTCATTCACGGCAAGCTAATTTGACAATGCTGACAGTCACTATGTCTCAATTGGCCGAAAATAACTTTTGAAGCCACAGATTGCCAGTCCAGGTCCTGACATGCCAGTTTCATTGAAGCTGATGTCTACTTTAATTTAAGCCAAAATTGGCTTGATTTAAAAGAATGTGCATACACAAGCCTGTGTAAGTAAGAATCTCAAATTAAGCTCGTCAAAAAACCTGAGTAAACCACACAACTCATAATACAAATGCTCCTTATTTACGTGAAGCAACTCTGAAAGACGTTACTCATCAAATCAAAAACTTGGTATAAAAATGTTTAAATACACAAGTAAAAAAATCAACTACACTAAAATGTAGCAAAATACAAACATATGTTTTTGTGCCTGCATTGCTACCTTTCCGAGATAATCCTGGGGAGCAGAGATGCAGGAGAACAAAGTTTCTTCTTAAATCAGACAAAATGAAATCAAAGCCTGTTTTTCCACACTTACGATACAGTCTTATCCAAAGTACTAAGACAACCTAATGCAGTGACTTTCTTGACACCAAAAAACAGGATATTCACTTACAAAATATAAAGGACTACCCCTTAAATAAAAGCCAAGACTAGGGCAAACTCAAAAGCATTCAGAGATTTATTTCAGTGGTATCCAAAACTAGTTTATTCCGCACGCTATAGAATATATAGCAGCTGGAGCATCTGAACCCATTTTGACAACTTTCACAGTTTAGAAAGGGTACAGAATATCCTCTTGATACCTTTTGGGAATACCCTTGCCAGCACCAAGAGGAGTACTCTAAGCCATTTTCTTTACCAAAACATTAAAAAGAAACAGAAAACCCTGCAAGATAACCACTCTGTAAACTAGACACAAAGGCATTTTAAGACGCCCCTCTGGTATAATAAATGAAATTTTATTTACTATTCGCTGCTAACAAGATACAGCAATATTTTTTCAAACAAATACGGAGTTGGAAGGGCTCCCATGAGATCACTTACTCTGAGGATACACAATCTTTCTTTTTTTGTAAACTCTGTAATTTCCCAATATAGGCACTGATATCTCTGGAAAGTTCATATACTTAACTTGTACCCCTAAAGTACCTTTATATAGCACACATTCTAAGACCTCCTTCCCTGTTCATTATCAATAGCACCTGCACCAAAGGACCACGGGTTGGAAACATGGGGTTTATTGTCTCCCCACTTTGAGCTGGAACCAAGTAAATCCAGCCATTTCCTGGCAGCTGTTACCTTGAATCACTTTCAATACCTGCTGACTCAAACATGAGAGGGGTAAGGGAGTAGGAGCTCCAGAAAGAGCTAAAAAGATAATAAAAAAGCATCAAAATTGACCTTCATTACAGCCAGGTCCCAGTGTGGAGAGTCATTCAAAGCTAGCACCCAAGCACCTACACCAGCTATAAACTGCAAAAAGAGCATCTACTATTTTTAGTCCTGTCAAAGATAAGTATCAATTTCAGTTTGGTTTGGTTTGCTTTATTTTACTCTGTTGTTTTTCTCTTGTTACTCTTGAAAGTCATTCCCAGTCCCTACTCTCATGACCCAAATTAAAAATACCACATGCTCTCTTTTAGGACTACAAACATGAGTGAGGTAAGTCCAGTGACATGCATGTGGTTATACTTAACTCATCCCCTTCAGAAGGCATGGGTGCAATCCATGTTTTCTGGACAGTCCCTTTCAGAAGTGAATCATAAAATCAAGTAAGTGAACAAGCTACCCTATATTCCATACGAAAAGTTTTATGAAGCATTAAAAGATCCCCTAAAGCTTACTGCATATGTATTGCATACATGAAAACCTGGCAATACAAAATTAATTTCCATGGTAGTCAGACTTTCAGCAATAGAGCATCAAAACTAGTAAAAACATGCTTTTGTTTTTGAGTTTCGTAAAACTCAAACGCATTGCAGAGACATGACTGAACAAAGCATGCACAGTTAATCCTGCTCAATTTAACATCTTTTATCTACAAGTTAGTTGTGTTAGTTCACCAGAAGAATTTCCCAATAAGATTACAGTTATATTTTATTAGGGCTTTTTTCTCCCCAGCACTCTCCTGCAGTTTGCACAGACCACCTCCAGCATTTTGAAGGAATCCAGGGACAGCTGTACTGCATGAAACCAAACAATCTCGTACCTAAGCGTCATGGTTATAACAGCTGAAGCAAGCACATCAGATGAAATACTGCTGTCCATCAATAGCACAGAGGCAGTTCATAGATCATGGAGTACCTCCAAAGAACAGTGACATTACAGTTAAATTCAAATTTCTAGTAAAATTCTGGCAGTAATAAATCTTCCAGTGAAGAACCACACTCCAGATGCCAAGTGTCAAAAACCAGCCATCAAAAGCACAGCCTTCAAAAGCAGTCACAAATAACAGGTGAACTTCAGAGATGTACAGACAATTGAAGGGGGTGAGTGCTATTCAGTGAAAAGCTAATGCGGCAAAGCGTAAAACAATGTTTGTAACATTTCACTCTAGCAGTTATCTGCTCAAGATAATGGAGTCAAAAGAACTGCTAGCAATTTGCAGAATAAGGCCTTTGGGCCCATTCTCTCCCATCCATTTCTCTCCCATCCATTTCAGTGGAAGCCAAATTATGGGCTTATCCAATAATTCATACAGATTGGTCGCAAAAATAGCAAATAACTTCCTGAGTAGTAGGTACACGATTTTCCTCAATGAATGCACGTAATTATCACTTAGGGCAAAAGGAGCAAGCACACATCCTACTACAAGAGACCTTTCTACTCCCACCACATGCACCATAAACATCACACCGACAGTTTAATTTTTCCATAAAACAATTCACAAGGGGACTCCTGTTCCTTGCTTAAAAACTAAAACTGCTAAAGGGCTTGGAGTAGATACTAAAATGTCAATTTAATTTTAGTTCTGCTGTTATTTAATCACTCGAGACACTCCTATGGTTTGCTTAATCAGAAGTCTTTCCAGAGTTTCAGATCTGATACACTAATCAAAGCCGTGCAGCACGCTTATTTTTCCCTGCACATCTACTTAGCTGTATCTAGCTGTATTTTATTCACATGAACACACACCCCTTCCCGTACAGTCACATTTTACTGACTCTCTATGAAAAGTTAATGCCTTGCAGAGGTCTTCCCATTTCTCAAATTTTAAAGAGTTTTGAAGAAATCTGTCTGAGCAACACTCTCACAAGTACTTGTAAGTTTTTCTGAGCACATATTTTTGTATGATATGCTGCTATATACTGGAACAAAAATTGCTTTGTTTAACATGTTAGAACTTGTTAGCCACTTGGCTAATATAAAACCTTCAAGATCTTTGCTGGTTTTGATTGGCTTGTTTAGTAAAATTAAACACAGATACAACATATTTGCAGAATGATACCACAGTTCTATTGACTTGGCTTGTGCCTTTGGACTCGGCTAGCATGAAATTCTTCTGAGCAAGCTTTTCCCCACTCTCCTCTGTTTTCCTTTAAATCAGTTGTTATGGATTATTGGCAGCAGTTAATAGAAATACAAGACAACCAGTCATGGAGTTAAAATGACACTCCCTTTCAAATAAACAAGAAAAAGGAATAATTACTTTTCTGGACTGAATGCAAACCATCCAACTATCTACTAAACACAGACACTTACAGTTATGGCAAGTTATTTTTCTATTGCTATCAGAAGAACCATTGACTCACCATGACTTTCCGCACAGTTCAGTCACAGATGTTTTTATTATCATCATTACAGATAAACATACTAGATATGTAAAGACTGACAGCCGTAAGGATCAGAAGAGACTTTCAGGACACAGAGGCCAGCCTCTGGTACATCACAGGCCACTATATTTCAGCAAGCTGCTCTTGTGTTGAGCTCAACAACTTAACAGTAACAATTGTCAAAGAAACCCAAACCATCTCAACGTGAAGACATGAAAAGATGGAAAGAATTCTCCATCTCTGCTCCTTCTGTTTGTAGTCTGCTCCAAGCATCCTCACTCCTCATAATTTGTGGTTTATTTCCCATTCTAATTTGCCTGGCATTAGATCCCAACCATTAGCTCTTGTAATAACTTTCTGCACTAGATTAAACGAGCCTAGCATTTTCTCCATATGAAAATGAAATTTTTGTAAACAAGCTCTTATTTTTTAGTTCTCTGGCAAAACTTGCTAGACTTAAGGCATCACCACTTGCCTCTCTGCTGCCTCCCCAGAAACGAGAAGTCGCCCACATCAAGCTGGCCCCAGCTATAACCCATCTTGTTAGCTTAAGCAGAAAATGACCAGTCCAGAGTAAACTACACTATTGTGCGGGAAGGCACTTGCTCCCCTAGCGTCAACTTGTCCTGATGGATGATGTCCATTGCCCTATTCTAACACACTAACCCCCACAGCCCTCCTACCCTCCACTCTTTGTGTTTTGCAGTCCCCCTTGGGCTGCCCCTGCGGCTCGTTTACAGTCTTTTAAACATAACAGAACCAGGTCTGTACCTACTGCCTAACACCCTTCTTCCCACTGTCACATGCCAAGGTAAAAGCCTGCCTGGTTCTTACAAATGCCTTGATCCTCACTTAGATATGCAAAGGCAGTAACCTAATTTGCCTAACAGTACCATGATATGAGCTCTTAATGAGCCGCAAGTCTTCATTAATCCCGACATAAACCCTTAAATTATACTAAATTCTTGACAGCATGCAGTTGCATTTTCCTAATGTGCGACCTGTGTTCCTTGTTATTACAAGCTGAACATCATATTTAGCTATTTGAAAAAAAAAAAATTTTGTTAAATAGTCCAACTGCATCAACCAATACATATGACTGTCCTACTTTCTCCATCATTTCCCATTCCACTGAGGTTGATTCCATTACAAGTCGTAGTAGTACTGTTTTTAAGTTTCCTTGCAAAAATGCTAGCAGCTAGCAGCAGGTCTAGCACACATTCCTGTGTAACCCCACCAGAAATACACTATTCAATAAAGATACTTCACTGGCCACTACTGAGATCCACCAGACAGCTGACTTTTTAAAGAGCGCATTACTGACACTGCATAGCACCGATTTTACTTGTCTTTCTGTACCTTTTGATATGAACAAATAGTAGAAATAAAGAGAACATTACAAACTGACATTGAACAGAAGGAATAAATCTCCAACCATCCTGTAAAAATCATGAGATTCTTCCACATTATTATAGACAGCAACTTGCTTAACCATGATCACACATGCTCATCACGTCACTAAGCATGACATAATCATGCTAACTTGGTTGCAGCAGCAGTGGAGGAACTTTGGTGTCTGATTATGTGTATTATCCCTAGTGCTGCTATCCTCCAGCTTGTAACCGCCTTCCTAAAATACTTTTGAGGGTATTGTATATCACACAAGTGAGATATAGTCATGCTGGAACAGCGGTTCAGTAGCTGCTCTTCATCACTACACTGGTGCTTCCTCACTGCTACATCAGCAGTGGTGACCAGTGGGCAAACTGGAGCACAGTGAGGACCACATACCCTGTGTCTGTGCCAGGCCTGTACATAGCTGAGGGTCAAGAGGATTTTTAGGCAAACTTAAAAATCTTTTCTAAAAAGAGAAACAACACTTCAACCAACCTTAGCTGGTAAGGATGCAGTAAGTTAACTCTGCCTTCTCCCACAGGATTGCCGAGGACCTGTCCATCTTTCCAGGTGCACAGGATGCAGCGAGGGAAGATGACTGGTGGAACAGTTAGACTTAAACCGCACTGCAGGATGAGACCAAGCTGAAGTGTGGCTATGACTAACCCAGAGCCAGTGGAGGCCCAGATCAAAACCTGCAGCAGGCAGGCAATTGACAATGCTGAGCAACACGCTAAGCCTATAGTGCACGTACAGATGCAAACCACTGCACTTAAAAGCCATCTGATGCAAAAAGGAGAAGACAGAAGCAGGCAAAGACAGTGAACACTGCCTCTTCCTATCTAGCAACATGCCCAGCAGTATCAAAGGGAAATTACTAGCTCCACAGGTGCAACTAGCTCTCCTCCTCCTCAGAGAGGAGCAGAGAGGAGCTGGTAGACAAGAAAAAGTGGGGACAGTAAAGAGTAAAACAATAACGTTTTAAATCAGACGCCCTGGGTTGGGGCCCCCTCAGTATGACTTTATTGTAACATCATCCAGTTACAGGGTTTTGTCACTAGAAGAATAAAAAGCCCAAGGTAGTTCACTTCAATTAGCAGACAGAAGACACTAGGAAAGAATTTCTGTCCTTGTTCCTGCAGCAAAGTGAATGAAAAAGTAAACTCGTACCTCTTTTTCTATTTTGAGCAGCTTCTTTACAGCCACCTCCTTGTCCTGAGAAATCCATCGGGCTCGGTAGACACTCCCGAAACTTCCTCCACCGCAGTTCTCAAAAAACTGCAAGTCATCGAATTTAATTTGCACAAATGAAGCACTGGTAGACGACATCTCATAATGACAAAATATACCACAGCAAAACCTGTGAAGAGAAAAGCTTTCATTAGCACATACGCTCCTTGGATTATGGATTTTCTTACCCGTGCTCAGACACCCCAAGCCCAGGACCCGTCACCATAAACATGCTACAGTAAAATCCACAGGGCACAGGAGGAGAGCCTGGGAGCTCTCACTCTAACAGGCTGTGCAAACGTCTGCATAATTTGCACGGGCTATTAGGAGCACCTGGGACGCAAGTAACTAAAAGTACTCCTCAGTGCGATACTGACGTTTCCCGAACACCTTGGAAGCGGCTCTGGGAAGGGCAGGCGCGTCGCTGCCTTCCCCGGACAGCGACAGACGGGAAGCTAGCTCTCCGCTATGGGCTTGCCTAGGAGCTCAGGCACGCCAGGCACGCCGGCTCTCCCGCCGCGATGGCCGCGCACAGGGCGCAGGCAGGGGAGCAGCACCATGGCACGCACCACGCACACTGCCGGCACTCCGAGCTGTGCTTCGCGCAAGGATGTGGAAAAACCTGGCCATGGTAAATGTCTCTTCCGGAGTGACTCAGTTCTGTTTGCATGTTATAACACAGCGCAAGTACACAGTAATTCATCTGGGTTACAATATGTGAAATTCTGCAGCCTGTGCCAAGACCGGTGTCGGCAGTTTCAAGAGATGATCCCATGTCTGCTGCAAGGGGAACAGAACGTCCTTCTCAGGGATTTCACAGCAATAAAGCTTACCGCTGTAGCAAATTTCAAGAACATTATCACCTAAATGCATGAACAATGAGTAATTTTAGGTTTCTTTTTTTAATAGTGCAAATTCAGAAAGCCTCAGGTCCTCAGTGGGCCTGCAGGATACTGCACCTTCCAGAACCAGCAGCGAGCCTGCTGCAGGACTGTTTCTGATGCACCAGTTTAGACTAAGTTTACTTCCATTAATTTTGCAATAAATGAAAGTAAACTTATGGGTATGAGACTGATTTGAATAAAACAAGTTAGAAAAAGGCACGGAGATTCTGAATCGCTGATTTTATGTCCAGTTATACTGGTCCAACTATTGTACTGAAGCATACTGCATCTTCTGGAAGCCTCCAATCCACAGGGGGGTTTGAGATGGAATCCATACATTATGTGTTGCCCAGGGCTGGGAAATGCATCTGTAATACAACTAGAGCTGCTGACCACCAAAAACCCTTTACACCAGTCCCTTCTGTAACAAATACGGACATCATTCCCTCCCCCACTGGCTCTCCTGACTGTGCAGCTAATCTGATTAAAATTGTGAGGTATCATTTGACCAGAAATTTCTGGCACTATCTGGTTGCAGCTATTCTCCCAATGAGAAATGAAGACACCAACATTTTCCTACATACCGCATGAGATAACAGAGCTTTTCCTGAAACTGCCTGCTTTGTTTTGTATCAATTCACCACCTGCAAGGGTAAAGGCAAGCGCTGACCAGACCACGACAACTTCACTACGTTTACAGAAGGCAACACATTAAGGAGGGAGCAGACTTCAAGCATGCCTTTCACTAACAGCCAGCCTGCAAAACTCTCAGGGAGGGAAGAGGAACGCTCCTTCCCCAGCTCTGAGAGTCAGAGCAAGGGTTACCCATGCGCCATGAAATAAAGTTCCTTCTTCCAGTACCCAGCCGGCTCCTTCCTCAGTACAAGTGCCTGTACTCTTCTGCTGACCTTTTGTTCTTTTTTAACCTGGCTGCTGTTGTTGTTAGGTTTCCTGCCATCCCAGAGTAATCTTCTGCACTGCACTGCACATATTTTTTTGAGAGAAAGCTCAAGAGAAAGGAAATCGGTCACTCCTGCAAACCAGGAGGGTAGCAGAGCTTGGTTTAACTTTCTGCTCTTTCCCAGCACTGTTCAATTAGCACATCTTCAGAAACAGGAGCTCATTTGCCATGATTACTCCAGCTTATTTATTCCAGCAGTTGCCCCAACACCACATACATGCTGTCGCAAGCGTATGTGACACTTTATAGACAAATACAGCAGGTCAGCTTCCCAACCCAGAGACCTAATAACTTAAGGCCACAGCCCTGCAGACAATTATGCACGTGGATAATTATGCTCCAGTGAATAATCTCCTTACTGACAACAGAATTATTCAGAAGAATAACGTTACTCATAGGCAAAAACATATGCGTTGACTGGACCATAACTTTGACAGGAAAGCGTGAACAGCTGATAACAGATGGCTGCATTTGGGATGGCAGAAGGAACAGAAAGCCAAGCACAAAGAAAAATACATCACAGGAAACAAATATTTCTGGCCTTCTCTAACTGAACCCAATAGTTCTGAAGAGCTGTCAAATTGTTTTAACTTACTGTTCATCCAGAAGAACCAAATCATCCATATACACAAATGTTGACTTCTGAGAGGCTAAACAGAACAAGATGTTACCCCAAGATTTTACAGATAAACGGACCTAAAGATGGTACAACATGCAAGCCAGATACTTGATAAACGCAAGTGAGTACTTTCTGATGGGTCCTCCTTGCTGCTTAAAACTTTATCTAAACATTTATGCAATCACAATGCAGTGCCCAGCACACAAGCATTTGCAGGAGCTACTGTTCATTCTTTTAACAACTTCCCAATTTCAAGTTTATCAACAGCAATGAGCTGCAGATGCTATAGGCACCAGCATGCAATACAATATTATTATTTAAAGAGCAATTAATGCGTTGTGTTGGGCTCTTCCAGGTGCTTTTTTCTTCTCTTTAGAGAAAGTAGAGGAGATTCACATGGGACACTCTCCATTTAGAGATCTGTAATTAATGATAGCCTAAGTTAGGTTTACATTTTCTCCTTCTGGATGGCAGAACAGACCTGTTTAAGTATCACTCCATGTTTTCTGATGCAAGGTAGTTAATCCGCAATTAGACAGATCAATCTCTGTTATGTTTATGAAAACAATTGTTTAGAGTAACAACTGCATATGACAAATCCACACACAGTTATTAACTTGTCATCCTGTTTTAAAAAATCTTTTAACAATCAGAGTTTATACCATTGGTTAAGAAAAAAAATCAGATATTTCATTAAACTCCATAATCACACACTTGCATCCAAAAGAAGCGCATCATTCAACAATGTACAGCACTTCTCTGCATTGCAGTGAGGAGCAGTTCTCTGCGACAGGGCTCGGGGCTGGAGGCATTACAGCAATCCCACACACACAGGCACACAGCGTAGTTCATGTCTGGTGTCAAGTCCTGTCCATCCTCACTAACAGTTTTGAGTGTTTACCCACTGTGGTGGCATAGCAGTAAGGAAGGCTATGTTGACTGACCTTGTTGCTTGCTGTCAATGAAATGACAACGTGACAGATCAGAAACAGGTATTTCAAGAAATTATCCAATTGCTGGTTATTTCAATTATTCCTATGGGAGCTTGGGAGTTGGGGGGGGAGGGGGAAGAACTTTCTCCTTTTTCTATTTTATTTCTAAAGGTTAACATGAGCTTGCAATCTTGCAACAACATCTCCATCTACTCCTGTGTCTTTTTTTCCTCATAGCATCTTCTTTGAGCATGCTGTTAAAAGCTCATTTCATACCAAAAAGAAACGGATCTGAGCCAGGTTTGGCAGTATTTAACCTATCAAGTTATTATTTAACATTAGTATTTGGCATGTCAGGAATCTATTACACATAGTCACTTTGCAGCAAGCCTATTACGCCAAAACAAGCTCAGTTTTGTACAGTAATAAGTGCTCAGTGTAGGAAACATCCACCATCAATGGCTTGCTGTGATTACAGCACTTCAGAGTAGTAACCCACACAGGCTTCCCTTCTCAGGACGCTGCTGAGGTCCCACAGCTGCTGCTCCCCTGAGACCCCTCCAAAGTGAGAGAACCCCCAAGCAGATCGGCTGCAAACTGACCCTGCTGCAAGGCTGCCCTGCCCTGCATCCTGGCACAGTGATGCTGGATGCACCCAGCGTATCCATTTGCACCTTAGAGAGCCCCAAAAACAGTCTGCAATGTAGAGAAAGTGCTCCTATGCCCAACTCTCTGCTTTATTCCATGTACAAGCCAGAAGACTCTCCTACTTGTCATTCAGCTACTGATCCTGGAGTACAGAGAAGTTCCACTGAGGGACTTACAAGTTAGAGACAGGAGGCTAGAAAGACCTTATTACAAATTGCACAGTAACTGCAACTCATATTTTGTTCAGTGAGTGGCTGCAGCATTGAAAATTGCATCCCTCGTCTTGTACGTGCACCTGATGCTGCCTCAATATTCAATTACTTCAGAAAAACCCTTTGTAATTTACTAAAGGGAACAACCATGCAACTCACTGCCCTCACTTGACTGTGTGGTTCCATGAAGCAGGATTCAGCGCTTCTTTCAGGAAGGCATGCTGCCAACATATTGCCAATAAAGTAGTAGCACACTACACTTGTGCTATCTTAAAATACACAGCTGAACGTGCCAAGTTTCCTTATTTGGCAAAACAGTCCATTTGCTTTCAGGAACTTTGACCACCCATTTTTAGACCCAAATCATCCTTTGTATCCAACATGGCCTACAGCCCTTGAGCTTATCAACCTGCATTTTTGCAGCAGCATATTTATTTAGGCTTAAAAAAAAAAAGGAGAAAAAAGAAAAAGCCCAACAAGAAAAAAAATCAAATAATCCAATGCCAAAACATGGTTCACTACTGTCTTGTCTAAGCACAAAACAGAAGAGGAGTTACAGTGATATCTAGCTACAAGTGATACAGCAGAAATAAGTTTTTATAAATAAAAGACCTTTTCAGCATATAATGAACTACTGATGAATAAGATGCAAACCAACTGGGAGCACAACTCCAACTTACATATATATATATATCCTAATGTTGTAACCTCCCAATAAATTAAAACAAAGACAAGAACCCCTACAATTCCTAAACTTTCTGAACCAGACTGAGCAGCAGCGCTGCAGATGGTGAGACTGGAGGCCTGGCTCTGCCTACCTTAGTTACAGAAGCAACAACATTTGAGCCTGTCCTTTGTCAGAACCTAAAAATTCTGCACAATTTCCATTAATAACACTTCTAATTTTATTTGAATTTAAACAACCATTGCTATGGAAAAAAAGAGCTCAACTCAGCCTGAACAGTTTGAGTACTTCAGGAAACAAAACTATTTTCGACTCGAGCTGTGTCAATGGCAGAGACTGAAGGGTTTAAAGGCTCCACTTTAAATAGAAAACATTTTATCTCGGGGAAACCCTAAACTGCTCACTTCACTTACATTATACCTCGCCAGTGATGCCTGCCAGGAGTGTGCCTGCGACAACACACAAGACACAGAAGGCAGCTACCCCTGCACACTGGCCCATAGAGCCGCCCCGTCCTTGCACGGGCACAACTGCAGGACCCCGGTTTTGTCGGCGTTTCTGCCTTCTCCTCCTCCCTCAACGAGCCGGGCCCTCCAGGGTTACCATTCTTCACACAATGCCACTAGTATGCAAAGCGCATTATGGACAGATAAAACAAGTAGGCTTCTGAGGACTTACAATTTCAGGGCAAAGTCCTGAAAACATCTACCCGCATGCCTCCAGCAGAAAGCTATGATGTTTCCAGGCAGTGACCCAGTTAATCCAGCGCTTTCAAATTATTTCTGCTTCTGGAATTTAGAAAAAGTAATGATCCATGGCTTTCCCGATGGCTCTGTCGCTAACTCACAGCAGAGCATGCTGGATAGAGGGGTAACGGGTGGCTCACGCGCACACACTAACTAAAAAGCACAGACTGGGGGAAAGGCACTAACTTGAACAAAGATAGAAAAATAAAATACATATATTAAAAAGAAAGACGGGTTACATAAAAAATGGGGGGGGGGGGGGGCGAAGCGAAAGGAAAACGGAGGGAAAGTCACACCCCAAAGCCCAACCTGAGGGATTTTACGCCCGAAAGAACAGAAAACCGCAGCAGGTGCACTCAAAGTGCACGTCTCAAACACCGACTGAGCAGCGGAGGGGTGGCCGAGAACCGCGGCTCCCGGCCAGACACCGGCGTCCCGCGCCCAACCCTACGGGAGACACCGTGCCAGCACCGTCCGCGGGGCCGCCGCTCGCCGCCGCCCCGGCCGCCCCTCGGCGGGCACCGCCGTGCGCCCCCCGGCGAGGCACGGCCCGTCCCCCCGTCCCGCAGCGGCGGCGTCAGCGTGGACCGCCGCCCGGCCACGCGCGGCCGCCGGTGCCTCCCGCGGGGGTCCAGCCGGGCGCGGCGGCCCCGCGGGGCGACGCAAGGTCAGGCCGAGCGGCGGGACGGGCGAGCGCCTGCCCTCCCAACACTTTCAAAGTTGCTTCAGGCGGTGGGATGAGGGAAACGCGGAACGCGGCGGGGACACCCGCGGCCCGGCCCACCCCGCTCCCCGACCGCGCTGCGCTGTGCCCCGCCGCCTCCCTCCGCCCGGCCACACGCGCGCCGACCGCGCCGCCGTCCCAGCGCTGCCCGGCGAGGGGCGCGTCGCCCTCCTCACCTTCCCCGAGGGACTCCGGGCTGGCGGGACGCGAGCGGCGCCGATCCCGGAGCCGCCGAGGGAGGCTGGAACCGGCGCGACCGCGTCTCCCGCTCCGTCCTCCGCGCTTCCGGTTGGTGCCGGGGAGCCGGAGCCGCCGCCCCCCCCGCGCCTCCTCGCGGCGGCGCCACCCCGCGCCCTGCCCGGGCCCCGCGGGGGAGGCGAGGCCGCCGCCGCCCCAGGGGTGCTGGCAGCGCGGCCGCCCCGCCTGCAGGGGGCGACGCGCCGGGCCCGGCGTGTGGGGCGAAGGGGCGGCGGGCGGCCGGTACCGGTGTGGGTGCGGAGCGGGCTGTGCCTCTGCCCTGGCCCAGGGTGCAGGGGCTGCTGGCGAGGGAGACCGCGTGCCCACCGGCACCTTAATGACTAATGGGGCACCTTGGCCCCTCATGGCCAACACACCCCTCACTGGTGGTGTCGGCTGCTGTGGCGGGGCTGGAGTGAGGTGAGCTGAGCTGAGGGAGCTTGGGGCATCTTGGCTGACCAGAGAGGATGGCTTCGACTGAGGCGGGGGGTCTGCCTGCCAGTTAACGGTGCCAGATTTAGGAAGGGGCTTCTGAACTGAGCAGGACCTGTTAGCTGAGGGGTTTCCCGTTCACAAAGTGTGGCCCTGCCATTGCAGGTGCAGAGAGACCTGGCACGGTGCTGCACTGGCCTGGCCACAGCTCTGGAAACACCAGTGTCTGGGGCTGCATCAAAAGGAGCATGACCAGCAGGTCAAGGGAGGTGATTCTCGCCCTCAACCATTCCTCTTGTAACCTCCTCTGGAGTACTGTGTCCATTTCTGGAAACACATCCTCAACACAAACGAAGGATGTGCCCCTGTTGGAGTGAGTCCAGAGGAGGCCACAAAGATGCTCAGAGGGCTGGAGCACCTCTCCTATGAAGACTGGCTTGAGAGAGCTGGGCTTGTTCAGCCTGGAGAAGAGGAGGTCATCCAACACCTAAAGCGGGCCTACAAGAAAGCTGGAGAGGGGTTTTTACAAGGGCATATAGTGGTAGGACAAGGAGTAATGACTTTAAATAGAAAGGGGAGATTTAGATTGGGTATAAGAAGTCATTCTTCACTGTGAGGGTGGTGAGGCCCTGGCACAGGCTGCCCAGGGAAGTTGTGGCTACCCTATTCCTGGCAGTGTTCAAGGCCAGGTTGCATGGGGATTTGAGCAACCTGGTCTGGTGGAAAGTGTCCCTGCCCATAGCAGGGAGGTTGGAACTAGATGAGATTTAACGTCCTTTCCAGTCCAAACCAGTCGGATTCCATGATGATTTGACTCGCAAGTACAAGCTCCCCCATCCATATTCCTCAGTTGCCCTTCAGATGGTCACCCCAGGTCAGAAAGAAAAGAGAGAGACAACCTGCTTCCACCCTCTGAAGCCACACAGACCCTTCCTTATCCAATCTTTCAGTGGCGTATACTGTGCTGTTGCAGATTGAAAATAAGCAGTCATGCTTAAAGGAAATGACTCAAAAGTCTCGGTGGCAAACAGGTTTTCTACTGATGCAAACACATCACAACTGCGACAGTACATTTTTTGTGTCGGTGGTGTGCAAGATTCAATGCCCATCACTGCTTTACTGTGCACTCCCCAGCTCATCTACTGGTGTCTGTACACTGGTTTTACACTCACTGGAGAGTCTCGGCCCCTCGTTATCTCTCATATTTGACTATTGTTATATCTATGTGAGGATCTGCCATATAAAAATCATCTGTCTAGCGCAGTGAATCACAAAGACTTGTGCAGCATCACACTGAATCATATACAGTAATTGTACGTCACAAAGATGTATGGTATCGAGGTGAATCATGGAAGAACACTTTACTGATGAATCAAATACAATCATTTCACAAACATCAGAGGCTTTTCCCGAAGGTGTGTTATTTTGGCACGAGAGAGGGTAAAAAGCAGTTGAAACATTGAAGTTCAATTGTATGTTTCTGGCCTTAAAATAAGACATATTCAACTGAGCCATAATAACTGGAGTAAAGTTCAGTGAGATCTAAACAGTTGGTGTAATAGGTACATGAAGATGCTATGAAAGTCAAAAAGCAGGCAGTGGTGGTCCTCCTTCACCCACCTGACAGGTCCAGCATTGCCAGGACAAGCAGCGAAGGAGGTCAGCATGCCCTGGCTTCCTCTGGACATGGCACTTTCAGGCGCTGTCTGTCTGGTCTGAGCGTGCTTGTGCTTTCT
>JAQZCJ010000184.1:0-28487 GCA_028858755.1 Ara ararauna
GAACACCCCAAATGGGGGGGTGGGGGGGAGTGCAGTAAAACGGGGTGCTTAGTGCAGGGGGGGTCCAGTGTCCCCACCCCCCCTTATTCTGGGGTGTTCCCCCCCCCCTTCACCCCCTCTTAGAGTCCCCCCCATCCCCTTGCGCTTTTTTGTGTATGAATAAATCTCCCGAGCGGGGCCCCCCCGCCCCCATTCCCTCCCGTGTACCCCTTTATTCCATGTGGGACCCCGAATTCCCAACCCCCCCCACGGTATTTCTGTTGCTCCCCATCCCCCCCCCCCCCACTGAAACCAAACCGGGGGGTGCCCCCCCCCACCCCCTGTGCCCGTCACTCACCGGCCCCCGAAATGTCACGACCTTCAGCGCGGCTCCGGTTACCGGAGGGGGGGGGAACCGTGGGAACCCGACCTGCCCCCCCCATTCCACACCCCCCCACATGCACGTGCTTACGGGGGGGGGGGGGGGGGGGGCATTAGGACCCTGTGGTGTTCAGAAGCTCCGCCCCTTAATGAATAATTAATAGAGAACACTGTGGGTGCTTGGGGGGGGGTGTGTGTGTGGTCAGTGCAAGCTCCACCCCCTCATGAATAATTAAGAGCGAGGAGTAACCAAATATGTGGAGCAAGCTCCGCCCCCCTCATGAATGATGAATAGCAGCGTGAATGCCACGGTGGGGGCGTGGTCTCTTTAATATTCTACTCTGTCATGAATAATTAATATAGTGGAGAGGCCACAATCGTCTGTGGGGGTGGTGCACGCTCCTCCCCCTCATGAATAATGAATAGAGGGCCATGAATGATCCGCTCCTCCATGAATAATTAACAGCATGGGGTTTGCATTGGGAGGCTTATGGTAATGGAAGGGAGGTTTTGGTGCTCCACATGCCCCGCCTCCTTATGAATATTTAACAGCGCGGGATTCCCATTTGGACGCTTATGGTAGTGGCAGGGAGGTTTTGGCGCTCTATATGCTCCACCCCGTCATGAATATTTAACAGCGCGGAATTCCCATTTGGATGCTCATGGTAATGGGAGGGAGGTTTTGGTGCTCCACATGCTCCGCCTCCTCATGAATATTTAATAGCGCGGGATTCCCATTGGGACGCTCATGGTAATGGGAGGGAGGTTTTGGTGCTCCACATGCCCCGCCCCCTCATGAATATTTAACAGCGCGGGATTCCCATTTGGATGCTTATGGTAATGGAAGGGAGGTTTTGACACTCCACGTGCTCCGCCCCCTCATGAATAATTAAGCGGGTGGTCAAGCCCCGCCCCTCACGCATAACAGCGCGGGGGCGCCATAACGGCAGCGCAGACTCCTCCTCCCTGCATGAATAACGAAGGAAGGGGGCGTGTCCCCCAGACAGCCCCACCCCCTCATGAATATGCAACGAGCCGCGCGCTTATAAGGCGGGGGGCGCCGCCTGCGCCGCCTGCAGCGCGGAGCCCGCTCCGTCCCCGCTCCCGCACCGCACCGCTCCGTCCCCGCTCCCGCACCGCTCCGTCCCCGCTCCCGCACCGCTCCGCTCCATCCCCGCACCGCTCCGTCCCCGCTCCCGCACCGCTCCGTCCCCGCTCCCGCACTATGTCGCGGCCGCTGAGCGATCAGGAGCGGCGGCGCCAGATCAGTGTGCGGGGCCTGGCGGGGCCCGAGAACGTGGGGGAGCTGAAGCGGAGCTTCAACCGCCACCTGCACTTCACCCTCGTCAAGGACCGCAACGTCGCCACCCCCAGGGACTATTATCAGGCGCTGGCGCACACTGTGCGCGACCACCTCGTGGGGCGCTGGCTCCGCACGCAGCAGTTCTACTATGAGAGGGACCCCAAGGTGGGGGGGAGCGGGGGGTGCTATGGGGGGGCGCTATGGGGGGCGCTATGGGGATGCGCTATGGGGGTGCGCTATGGGGGGGGCACTGTGGGGGGGCGCTATGGGGGTGCGCTATGGGGGGGGCACTGTGGGGGGGCGCTATGGGGGTGCCCTTTGAGGACGCACTATGGGGGTGAACTATGGGGGGGTCACTGTGGGGGTGCACTATAGGGGTGCGCTATGGGGGGTGCGCTATAGGGGGTGCACTTTGAGGGACGCACTATGGGGGTGCGCTATGGGGGGGTCACTGTGGGGGTGCGCTATGGGGGGGGCACTGTGGGGGTGCGCTATGGGGGGGGCACTGTGGGGGTGCACTATGGGGGGGTCACTCTGGGGAGCGCTATGGGGGGTGCGCTATGGGGGGGTGCGCTATGGGGGGTGCACTATGGGGGGTGCACTGTGGGGGGGTGCACTATGGGGGTGCACTATGGGGGGTGCACTGTGGGGGGGTCACTGTGGAGGTGCACTTTGGGGTTCACTGTGGGGGATGCACTCTGGGGGTGCACTTTGGGGGTGCTGCTTTGGGGGTGCAATCAAGGGGGTGGCACGTTGGGGGTGCACAGTGGGGGGGTCACTGTGGGGGTGCAGATTGTGGGTGCTCTCTGTGGGTGCTGTTTCCGGGTGCGCTATGGGGGGGTCACTCTGAGGGTGCTGTTTTGGGGGTGCATTATGGGGGAGCCATGGTATGGGTGCACAATGGGGGGTGCCCTATGGGGGCGCACTATAGGGGGTGCATTATGGGGGTGCTCTATGGGGGGTGCCCTATGGGGGGCACAGTTCATGGGGTGCCCTATGGGGGGTGCCCTATGGGGGGTGCAGTTCATGGGGTGCTCTATGGGGGGTGCTCTATGGGGGTGCCCTATGGGGGGTGCCCTATGGGGGGTGCAGTTCATGGGGTGCTCTATGGGGGGTGCCCTATGGGGGGCACAGTTCATGGGGTGCCCTATGGGGGGCTCAGTTCATGGAGTGCTCTATGGGGGGTGCCCTATGGGGGGCTCAGTTCATGGAGTGCTCTATGGGGGGCTCAGTTCATGGGGTGCTCTATGGGGGTGCCCTATGGGGGTGCAGTTCATGGGGTGCAGTTCATGTGGTGCCCTATAGAGGGCATCGCAGCCCCCCCGCGTTAATTTTAACCTGACCTTTGCCGCTGCCATTTAATCCGGGCCCCGGCGCGGGGGGGGGAGGTCCCTGTGCGGGGGGGTCCGTGACCCGCGCTGCCCCCGCTGCCCCCAGCGCATCTATTACCTCTCGCTGGAGTTCTACATGGGGCGGACGCTGCAGAACACAATGGTGAACCTGGGGCTGCAGAGCAGCTGCGACGAAGCCATGTACCAGGTACGGGGGGGTGCGGGGGGGTATGGGGGGGTATGGGGGGGTATGGGGTGTGGGGTGTGGGGTATGGGGTGTGGGGTGTGGGGTATGGGGTATGGGGTATGGGGTATGGGATATGGGGTATGGGGTATGGGGTATGGGGTATGGGATATGGGATATGGGGTATGGGGTATGGGGTATGGGATATGGGGTATGGGGTATGGGGTATGGGATATGGGGTATGGGGTATGGGATATGGGGTATGGGATATGGGGTACGGGGCAGGGTGAGGAGGAGGGCATGGAGGGTGGAAATGGGGGACACGAGAGGACGTAGGGGGTGCGTAAAGGGCTATGGGGGGGCACAGACGTGGGGGGTGGGGGGGACACAGAAACAATTGGGGGGACATAAGGAGGGGGCCATGGAGAGGATGGGGGGGACACAAAGGGGTCATGAGGGGGTCATGGGGGTCTCTGGGGTGGGGGAAGGTTTTGGGGTCCCCCCTCACCCCCCCCCCCGCAGCTGGGGCTGGACATGGAGGAGCTGCAGGAGATCGAGGAGGATGCGGGGCTGGGCAATGGCGGCCTGGGGCGGCTGGCGGGTGAGAGCACATTGCCCCAGTGCCCCAGTGCCCCATTGCTCCATAGACCCCATTGCCCCATTGCTCCATAGACCCCATTGCCCCCAGTGCCCCCCATTGCCCCCATTGCCCCATTGCTCCATAGACCCCATTGCCCCATTGCCCCCCATTGCCCCCCATTGCCCCATTGCTCCATTGCCCCCATTGCCCCATTGCCCCCCATTGTCCCCCATTGCTCCATTGCCCCATTGCCCCATTGACCCCCATTGACCCCCATTGTCCCCCATTGCCCCATTGCCCCCCATTGCCCCATTGCCCCCCATTGTCCCCCATTGCTCCATTGCCCCCCATTGCCCCATTGTCCCCCATTGCCCCATTGCCCCCCATTGCCCCATTGCCCCATTGCCCCCCATTGTCCCCCATTGCCCCCATAGCCCCCATTGCCCCCATTATACCATTGCCCCCATTACCTCCATTACCCCATTGCCCCCATTACACCATTCCCCCCATTACCTCCATTACCCCATTACCCCATTGCCCCATTGCCCCATTACCCCCATTGCCCCATTACCTCCATTCCCCCATTGCCCCCATTGCCCCATTGCCCCATTGCCCCCCATTGTCCCCCATTGCCCCATTGCCCCATTGCCCCCCATTGCCCCATTGCCCCATAGCCCCCATTGCCCCCGTTATACCATTGCCCCCATTACCTCCATTACCCCATTGCCCCCATTACACCATTCCCCCCATTACCTCCATTACCCCATTACCCCCATTATACCATTGCTCCCATTACCTCCATTACCCCATTACCTCCATTCCCCCATTACCCCCATTGCCCCATTACCCCATTACCCCATTACCCCCTTGCCCCATTACCCCATTACCCCCTTGCCCCATTACCCCATTGCCCCATTACCCCATTGCCCCCTTGCCCCCATTACCCCATTACCTCCATTACCCCATTGCCCCATTGCCCCATTACCCCATTGCCCCATTGCCCCATTACCCCATTGCCCCATTGCCCCATTGCCCCCATTACACCATTCCCCCCATTACCTCCATTACCCCATTACCTCCATTCCCCTATTACCCCCATTGCCCCATTGCCCCATTACCCCATTGCCCCATTGCCCCATTACCCCATTGCCCCATTACCCCATTGCCCCATTCCCCCATTGCCCCCATTACCCCATTACCCCATTACCCCATTGCCCCATTACCCCATTACCCCATTACACCATTACCCCATTACCTCCATTCCCCCATTACCCCCATTACCCCATTGCCCCCTTGCCCCCCCAGCCTGCTTCCTGGACTCCATGGCCACCCTGGGTTTGGCCGCTTACGGGTATGGCATCCGCTACGAGTTCGGCATCTTCAACCAGAAGATCTCGGGGGGGTGGCAGGTGAGGGGGGGCCGGGGGGGCCCGGGGCTCTTTGGGTCTCTTTGGGTCCCTTTGGGTCTCTTTGGGGCCGTTTTGGGTCTCTTTGGGGCAGTTTTGGGTCTCTTTGGGTCCCTTTGGGTCCTTTTGGGTCCCTTCGGGGCCGTTTTGGGTCCCTTTGGGTCCCTTCGGGGCCGTTTTGGGTCTCTTTGGGTCCCTTCGGGGCCGTTTCGGGGCCATTTTGGGTCCCTTCAGGGCCGTTTTGGGTCTCTTTGGGTCTCTTTGGGGCAGTTTTGGGTCTCTTTGGGTCCCTTTGGGTCCTTTTGGGTCCCTTCAGGGCCGTTTTGGGGCCGTTTTGGGTCCTTTTGGGTCCCTTCGGGGCCGTTTCAGGGCCATTTTGGGGCCGTTTTGGGTCCCTTCGGGTCCCTTCGGGGCCGTTTCGGGTCTCTTTGGGTCTCTTTGGGGCCGTTTCGGGTCCCTTTGGGTCCCTTCGGGGCCGTTTCGGGGCCGTTTTGGGGCAGTTTTGGGTCTCTTTGGGGCCGTTTTGGGTCTCTTTGGGTCCCTTCGGGGCCTTTTTGGGTCCCTTTGGGTCTCTTCGGGTCCGTTCCGGAGCCGTTCCGGAGCCGTTTTGGGTCCCTTTGGGTCCCTTCGGGTCCGTTCCGGAGCCGTTCCGGAGCCGTTTCGGGTCCCTTCGGGTCCCTTCGGAGCCGTTCCGGAGCCGTTCGTCTCTCGGCGCCCCCGGGGCCGCTCCCGCGGGGCGCGCAGGTGGAGGAGGCCGATGATTGGCTGCGCTATGGCAACGCCTGGGAGAAGGCGCGCCCCGAGTACACGATCCCGGTGCACTTCTACGGCCGCGTGGAGCACGGCCCCGACGGCGCGCGCTGGATCGAGACACAGGTGGGGGGGCGGGGGGGGGCAACGGGGGCAAGAGGGGGGCCAAGGGAGGCAACAGGGGGGCAAGAGGGGGAGCAAGGGGAGGGCAAGAGGGCAGCAAGGGCGGGCAAGGGGGGCAAAAGGGATGCAAGGGGAGGGTAAGGGGGGGGCAAAGCGTGTGAGGGGGGCCAAGGGGAGGGCAATGGGGGGGCAAGAGGGGGGCAAGGGGGGGCCAAGGGGAGGGAAAGAGGGCGGCAAAGGGGGGCAAAAGGGATGCAAGGGGGGGCCAAGGGGGGACAATGGGGGCAAGAGGGGGGCAAGGGGAGTGCGATGGGGGGGGCAAAGGGGGTCAAGGGGGGGCCAAGGGGGGGGGGAAGGGGGAGGAAGGGGTTCCAATGCCGCGCGGGTCCGGGCTTTGAGCTCCCCCCCCCCGCACCCCCCCGAGGTGGGGATGGGGCGCGCGGGGGGGGCGGTGCGAGGGCGGTGCTCGCGGTGCCCCCCCCCAGGTGGTGCTGGCGCTGCCCTACGACACCCCCGTGCCCGGGTACCGCAACAACACCGTCAACACCATGAGGCTGTGGTCCGCGCGAGCGCCGTGCGACTTCAACCTCAAGGACTGTGAGGGACTGCGCCCAACGGCCCCGAAACAGAGCAAAACGGCCCCGAAACAGAGCAAAACTGCCCCAAAACAGAGCAAAACGGCCCCAAAACTGCGCCCAACGGCCCCCAACGGCCCCAAAACTGCGCAAAACGGCCCCAAAACTGCGCCCAACGGCCCCAAAACTGCGCAAAACGGCCCCAAAACTGCGCCCAACGGCCCCAAAACTGCGCAAAACGGCCCCAAAACTGCGCCCAACGGCCCCAAAACAGAGCAAAACGGCCCCAAACTGCCCCAAAACAGAGCAAAACGGCCCCAAAACAGAGCAAAACGGCCCCAAAAAGCACAAAACAGCCCCAAAACAGCCTCAAACGGCCTCAAAACAGAGCAAAACTGCTCCAAAACAGCGCGAAACGGCCCAAATGGCCTCAAAACAGCGCGAAACGGCCCCAAACAGCACAAAATGGCCCCAAACTGACCCAAAACAGCCCCAAAACAGTGCAAAATGGCCCCAAACTGCCCCAAAATAGTGCAAAATGGCCCCAAACTGCCCCAAAATAGTGCAAAATGGCCCCAAACTGCCCCAAAACCGCGTGAAACCGACCCAAAACAGCTCAAAACTGCCCCAAAACAGCACAAAACAGCCCCAAACTGCATGAAACTGCCCCAAACCTGCGCGGAACGACCCCAAACAGCCCCAAAACAGCGCAAAATGGCCCCAAACTGCCCCAAAACAGTGCGAAACTGCCGCAAACAGCACAAAACGGCCCCAAATGGCCCCAAAACAGTGAGAAACGGCCCCAAAACAGCCCCCAAACAGTGCAAAACTGCCCCAAACTGCGCAAAACTGCCACAAAAGAGCGCAAAATGGCCCCAAACTGCCCCAAACTGCCCCAAAATGGCC
Source organism: Ara ararauna (assembly GCA_028858755.1). NCBI lineage: Eukaryota > Metazoa > Chordata > Aves > Psittaciformes > Psittacidae > Ara > Ara ararauna. The sequence goes on from JAQZCJ010000184.1 coordinate 7,519, forward strand.
CCAAAACAGTGAGAAACGGCCCCAAACTGCCCCGAAACGGCCCCAAACGACCCCAACCAGCGCGATATTGCCCCAAAACAGTCCCAAAGTGCCCCAAAACTGCGCGAAACGGCCCCAAAACGGCCCCAACCGCCCCAAAAGAGCCCCCAGGCAGCCCGAAGCCGCCCCCCTGACCCCCCCGTGTCCCCGCAGTCAATGTCGGCGGTTACGTCCAGGCCGTGCTGGACCGGAACCTGGCAGAGAACATCTCCCGAGTGCTGTACCCCAATGACAACGTGAGCGCGGCCCTATGGGGGGCCTATGGGGGGGCCTATGGGGGGCCTATGGGGGTCACTATAGGGGGGCCCTGTGGGGGTCACTATGGGGGGGCGGTATGGGGGTCCTATGGCAGTCACTATAGGGGGGCCCTGTGGGGTCACTGTGGGGGTCACTATGGGGGAGCCCTATGGGGGTCACTATGGGGGGGCGGTATGGGGGTCCTATGGCGGTCACTATAGGGGGGCCCTGTGGGGTCACTGTGGGGGTCACTATGGGGGGTCCTATGGGGGTCCTATTGGGGTCACTATGGGGGTCACTATGGGGGGGCGCTATGGGGGCCCTATGGGGGTCACTATGGGGGTCACTATGGGGGGGCGCTATGGGGGCCCTATGGGGTCACTATGGGGGTCATTGTGGGGGGGCCCTATGGGGGTCACTATGGGGGGGCGCTATGGGGGCCCTATGGGGGTCACTATGGGGCTCCCTATGGGGGTCACTAAGGGGGGCCCTATGGGGGTCACTATGGGGGGGTCCTATGAGGGTCACTATGGGGGCCCTATTGGGGTCATTATGGGGGGGCGCTATGGCGGTCACATGGGGGAGTCCTATGGGGTGCTGAGGGTCACTATGGGTCACTATTGGGCGCTGTGGGTCACTGTGGGGCGCTATGGGGCGCTGAGCGCCGCTGTGGGGCGCTGTGGGGCGCTGTGGGGCGCTATGGGGCGCTGAGCGCCGCTGCGGGGCGCTGTGGGGCACTGTGGGGCGCTGAGCGCCGCTGCGGGGCGCTGTGGCTCAGTTCTTCGAGGGGAAGGAGCTGCGGCTCAAGCAGGAGTACTTCGTGGTGGCGGCGACGCTGCACGACATCGTCCGGCGCTTCAAGAGCGCCAAATTCGGGAGCCGCGACCCCGTGAGGACCTCGTTCGAGTCCTTCCCCGACAAAGTGAGACCCAAAACCGCCCCAAACACCCAAAAAACGCCCGAAACACCCCAAAAACGCCCCAAACACCCCCAAAACAGCCTGAAACACCCCAAAAACTGCCTGAAACACCCAAAACCCGCCCGAAACACCCCAAAAACCGCCCGAAACACCCAAAAACTGCCCGAAACACCCAAAAAACGCCTGAAACACCCCAAAAACTGCCCGAAACACCCAAAAACCGCCTGAAACACCCAAAAACCACCCGAAACACCCAAAAAACGCCCGAAACACCCCAAAAACCGCCTGAAACACCCAAAACACCCCAAAACCCGCCCGAAACACCCCAAAAATGCCCCAAACACCCCCAAAACAGCCTGAAACACCCAAAAAACGCCCAAAACACCCCAAAAACGCCCCAAACACCCCCAAAACAGCCCGAAACACCCAAAAAATGCCCAAAACACCCCAAAAATGCCCCAAACACCCCCAAAACCGCCCGAAACACACAAAACCCACCTGAAACACCCCAAAAATACCCGAAACATCCCAAACCTGCCTGAAACACCCAAAAACTGCCCGAAACACCCCAAAAACCGCCCAAAACACCCCAAAGCCGCCTGAAACACCCCCAAAATACTCAAAACACCCAAAACCCACCCGAAATGCCCCCAAAACTACCCCAAAATACCCAAAACACCCAAAACACACCAAAACCACCTGAATCACCCCAAAAACTGCCTGAAACACCCAAAAAACGCCCGAAACACCCCCAAAATACCCCAAACACCCCCAAAAGTGCCCAAAAAACCCCCCCAAATACCCCAATACGCCCCAAACCACCCCAAAATACCCCTAAACGCCACAAAAAAAACCCAGAAATACCCCAAAACACCCCAAAAATCCCCCCCCCCCCCCCGCCCAGCCCATGACACACACAGATATACCCCAAACCCCCCAAAAATGCCCCAAAGCCCCCGGGAACACCCCCAAACCCTCCACAATGGCCCCAAAACAGTGAAGAACCCCCAAAACACCTCAAAAGTGCCCCCACCCCCCAAACACCCCTCTGACACCCAGGGCCCCCCCCACGTCACCCCCTCTGCTGGGTGATGCCTCTGCCCCCATCCGTGTCCCATCCGTGTCCCATCCGTGTCCCATCCGTGTCCCTTCCATGTCCCATCCGTGTCCCATCCGTGTCCCATCCGTGTCCCATCCGTGTCCCCTCCATGTCCCCTCCATGTCCCCATCCCGTATCCCAGGGCCATGTCCCTGTCCCTGCAGGTTGCCATCCAGCTCAATGACACTCACCCCTCTTTGGCCATCCCAGAGCTGATGCGGATCCTGGTGGATGAGGAGAAGCTCAGCTGGGACAAGGTGGGTGCTATGGGGCAGGGTGGGTGCTATGGGGCAGGGTGGGTGCTGTGGGGCAGGGTGGGTGCTGTGGGGCAGGGCTCTGTGTTTGACCATGGTCTTTGTGGTCTCTGTGGTCTCTATGGGTCTCTGTGGTCTCCATGGTCTCTATAGTCTCCATGGTCTCTATGGTCTCCATGCTCTCTATGGTCTCTATGGGTCTATGGGTCTCGGTGGTCTCTATGGTCTCTGTGGTGGTCTCTATGGTCTCTGTGGTGGTCTCTATGGACTCTATGGGGCTCCATGGTCTCTATGTTCTCTGTGGTCTCTATGGTCTCCATGGTCTCTATGGGTCCCTATGGGTCTCTGTGGTCTCTGTGGTCTCTATGGTCTCCATGGTCTCTATGGTCTCTATGGGTCTCTATGGTCTCTATGGGTTTCTATGGTCTCCGTGGTCTCCATGGTCTCTATGGGTCTCCATGGTCTCTATGGGTCCCTATGGGTCTCTGTGGTCTCTGTGGTCTCTATGGTCTCTATGGGTCTCTATGGGTCTGTATGGTCTCTATGGGTCTCTATGGGTCTGTATGGTCTCTATGGGTCCCTATGGGTCTCTGTGGTCTCTATGGGTCTCTATGGGTCTGTATGGTCTCTATGGGTCTCTATGGGTCTGTATGGTCTCTATGGGTCTCTATGGGTCTGTATGGTCTCTATGGGTCTCTATGGGTCTCTATGGTCTCTATGGGTTTCTATGGTCTCCATGGTCTCTATGGGTTTCCATGGTCTCTATGGGTCCCTATGGGTCTCTGTGGTCTCCATGGTCTCCATGGTCTCCATGGTCTCTATGTGTCTCTATGGGTCTCTATGGGTCTCTGTGGTCTCTATGGTCTCCGTGGTCTCTATGTGTCTCTATGGGTCTCTATGTGTCTCTATGTGTCCCTATGGGTCTCTATGGTCTCTATGGTCTCTATGGTCTCTATGTGTCTCTATGGGTCTCCATGGTCTCTATGTGTCTTTATGTGTCTCTATGTGTCTCTATGTGTCTCTATGGGTCTCCATGCTCTCCATGCTCTCCATGCTCTCTATGCTCTCCATGCCCTCCATGCTCTCTCCCCAGGCGTGGGCCATCACGGTGCGCACCTGCGCCTACACGAACCACACGGTGCTGCCCGAGGCGCTGGAGCGTTGGCCCGTGCGGCTGCTGGAGACACTGCTGCCGCGGCACCTGGAGATCATCTACGAGATCAACCAACGCTTCCTGGATGTGCGCGGGGGGGGCATGGGGGTGGGATGCGCGGTACGGGGTGTGGGATATGGGGTGTGGGATATGGGTATGGGATGCGCGGTACGGGGTGTGGGATATGGGTATGGGATATGGGTATGGGATGCGCGGGATGGGGTATGGGAAAAGGGGTGTGGGATATGGGTATGGGATATATGTATGGGATGCGCAGTACGGGGTGTGGGATATGGGTATGGGATATGGGTATGGGATGCGCGGGATGGGGCCAGGTTGGGTCCATGTGGGGTCTCTCCGGGTTTGGGGTCCCACCAACTCCAAGCTCCTTGGGGGCTGCTGGGTGTCTGCTGGGGGTCCCTATGGGTCTCCGTGGGTCTCTATGGGGTCTCTGTGGGTCTTTATGGGTCTCTATGGGGTCCCTATGGGTCTCCGTGGGTCTCTATGGGGTCCCTGTGGGTCTCCGTGGGTCTTTATGGGTCTCTATGGGGTCCCTATGGGTCTCCGTGGGTCTCTATGGGGTCCCTGTGGGTCTCCGTGGGTCTTTATGGGTCTCTATGGGGTCCCTGTGGCTCCCCCCCAGAGGGTCTACGCCGCCTTCCCCGGGGACCACGAGCGGCTGCGGCGCATGTCGCTGGTGGAGGAGGGCGCGGTGAAGCGCGTGAACATGGCGCATCTCTGCATCGTGGGCGCGCACGCGGTCAACGGCGTCGCTCAGATCCACTCCGACATCCTCAAGAACAGCGTGTACGGGCCCCATAGAGCCCATAGCGCCCCATAGTGCCCATAGTGCCCCATAGAGCCCATAGTGCCCCATAGAGCCCATAGTGCCCCATAGCGCCCCATAGAGCCCATAGTGCCCATAGTGCCCCATAGAGCCCATAGTGCCCCATAGCGCCCCATAGAGCCCATAGTGCCCCATAGAGCCCATAGTGCCCCATAGCGCCCCATAGAGCCCATAGTGCCCCATAGAGCCCATAGTGCCCCATAGCGCCCCATAGTGCCCATAGTGCCCCATAGAGCCCATAGCGCCCCATAGTGCCCATAGTGCCCCATAGAGCCCATAGTGCCCCATAGAGCCCCATAGAGCCCATAGTGCCCCATAGCGCCCCATAGAGCCCATAGTGCCCCATAGCGCCCCATAGAGCCCATAGTGCCCCATAGAGCCCATAGTGCCCCATAGCGCCCCATAGAGCCCATAGTGCCCCATAGAGCCCATAGTGCCCCATAGCGCCCATAGTGCCCCATAGCGCCCCATAGAGCCCATAGTGCCCCATAGCGCCCCATAGAGCCCATAGTGCCCCATAGAGCCCATAGTGCCCCATAGCGCCCATAGTGCCCCATAGAGCCCATAGTGCCCCATAGCACCCATAGTGCCCCATAGCGCCCATAGTGCCCCATAGAGCCCATAGTGCCCCATAGCGCCCATAGTGCCCCATAGCGCCCATAGTGCCCCATAGAGCCCATAGTGCCCCATAATGCCCCATAGCGCCCCATAGTGCCCCATAGCGCCCCATAGCGCCCATAGTGCCCCATAGAGCCCATAGTGCCCCATAGTGCCCCATAATGCCCCATAGCGCCCATAGTGCCCCATAGAGCCCATAGTGCCCCATAGCGCCCCATAATGCCCCATAGCGCCCCATAGTGCCCTATAGCTCCCATAATGCCCATAGCGCCCCATAGCTCCCATAGCGCCCATAGCACCCCATGGAGCACCATAGCGCCCCATAGCTCCCATAGCGCCCATAACACCCCATAGAGCACCATAGTGCCCCATAGCATCCATACCGCACCATAGCACCCCATAGAGCACCATAGCGCGTCATAGAGCACCATAGCACCCATAGCATCCCATAGCGCCCCATACAGCACCATAGTGCCCCATAGAGCACCATAGCGCCCATAGCGTCTCATAGCGCCCCATAGCACCCATAGTGCCTATAGTGCCCCATAGTGCCCATAGCATCCCATAGCGCCCATAGCACCCCATAGCACCCAGTGCCTATAGCGCCCCATAGTGTTCCGTAGCGCCCATACTGTCCCATAGCACCCCATAGTGCCCCATAGCACCCATAGTTACCGTAGCGCCCTATAGCATCCCATAGCCCCCATAGCCCCCATCTGTCCGTCACCCCAGCTCCATCCCTTGTCCCCATCTTCATCCCCATCCCTGTCCTTTGTTCTCAGCCCCATAGCCCATGGGTCCCCATCAGTCAATTGGGGCTCCTTGGGAGTCACTGTGGGTCCCGGTGGCTGTGGGGCTCTGGTCCCCGTGGGTGCTGTCACTGTGGGCCCCTATGGATCCCTATGGCCATGGGTCCCCATCCACTGCCATGGACCCCATGGTTGCCTATGGCCATGTGTCCCTTTGGGTCCCTATGGGTCCCTATGGGTCTCTATGGGTCCCCGTGGGTCTCTATGGGTCCCTATGGGTCCCTATGGGTCCCCATGGGTCTGACCCTGCCTCGTGGGGCAGTTTCAAGGATTTCTATGACCTGGAGCCGGAGAAGTTCCAGAACAAAACCAATGGCATCACACCGCGGCGCTGGCTCCTGCTCTGCAACCCGGGGCTGGCCGACGTCATCGCCCAGGTGAGCCCTGGGGCGCTGGGGGGCTCTATGGGTCCGTCGGGTCTCTGTGGCCCCTATGGGTCTTTATGGTCTCCATGGTCTCTATGGGTCTCTCTGGCGTCTCTATGGTCTCCATGGTCTCTATGATCTCTATGGTCTCTATGATCTCTATGGTCTCTATGGGTCTCTATGGTCTCCATGGTCTCTATGGGTCTCTATGGTCTCCATGGTCTCCATGGTCTCTATGGGTCTCTATGGTCTCTGTGGTCTCTATAGCCTCCATGGTCTCTACGGTCCCTATGGGTCTCTATGATCCCTATGGTCTCTATGGTCTCTATGGGTCTCTATGGCATCTCTATGATCCCTATGGTCTCTATGGGTCTCTATGGTCTCTATGGGTCCCTATGGGTCTCTATGATCCCTATGGTCTCTATGGGTCTTTATGGTCTCTATGATCTCTATGGGTCTCTATGGTCTCTATGGTCTCTATGGGTCTCTATGGGTCTCCCCATGGTCTCTATGGTCCCTATGGGTCTCTATGATCCCTATGGTCTCTATGGTCTCTATGGTCTCTATGATCTCTATGGGTCTCTATGGTCTCTATGGGTCTCTATGGGTCTCTATGGGTCTCCATGGTCTCTATGGTCTCCATGGTCTCTATGATCCCTATGGGTCTCTATGGTCTCCATGGTCTCTATGGTCTCTATGGGTCTCCCCATGGTCTCTATGGGTCTCTATGGGTCTCTATGGGTCTCCATGGTCTCTATGGTCTCCATGGTCTCTATGATCCCTATGGGTCTCTATGGTCTCCATGGTCTCTATGGTCTCTATGGGTCTCCCCATGGTCTCTATGGGTCTCTATGGGTCTCTATGGGTCTCCATGGTCTCTATGGTCTCCATGGTCTCTGTCCCCAGCGCATCGGGGAAGATTTTGTCTCAGACCTGGATCAGCTCCAGAAGCTCCGCGGCTTCGTGGATGATGAGAGCTTCATCCGGGACGTGGCGGCCGTCAAGCAGGTCCCGGGGGGCAATGGGGGGCAATGGGGTCCTGTTGGGCTGCGGGGTCCCTGCGGTGGGGTGAAGGGGGTTCTGGGGGGGTCCCTCACCCTGTGCCCCCCCCCCGCAGGAGAACAAAGTGAAGTTCGCGGCGTTCCTGGAGCGGGAATATGGGGTGCGCGTGAACCCCGCTTCGCTCTTCGACGTCCAGGTCAAGCGCATCCATGAGTACAAGCGGCAGCTCCTCAACTGCCTCCACGTCATCACCCTCTACAACAGTGAGAGCCCCCCCATGGGACCCCCATGGACCCACACCCCCAATGGGGTACCCCTGTGGGACACCCAATGGGATCCCCTTATAGGACACCCCAATGGGACACTGAATGGAACACCTCTATAGGACACCCTCTATGGGACATCCTCTTTGGGACACCCAATGGGACACCCCTATGGGACCCTCAATGGGACCCCCAATGGGACCCCCAATGGACACCCAATGGGAGCCCCTATGGGACATCCATGGATCCCCCCTATGGGACCCTCAATGGGACACCCAATGGGGCCCCCAATGGGACATCCATGGATCCCCCCAATGGGACCCTCAATGGGACACCCAATGGACACCCGATAGGACCCCCAATGGACACCCAATGGGACCCCCAATGGGACATCCATGGATCCCCCTATGGGACACCCCAATGGGACACCCAATGGACACCCAATGGGACCCCCAATGGGACATCCACGGATCCCCCCTATGGGACCCCCAATGAGACATCCATGGATCCCCCCCTATGGGACACCCAATGGGACATCCATGGATCTCCCCTATGGGACCCCCTATGGGACCCCCAATGGGACACCCAATGGACACCCAATGGGACCCCCAATGGGACATCCATGGATCCCCCCTATGGGACCCCCAATGGGACATCCATGGATCCCCCCCTATGGGACCCCCAATGGGACATCCATGGACCACCCCAATGGGACACCCCACAGGGATACCCACAGCCCTCCCTTCCCCCCCATACCCAGAGACCCCAACATCCACCCCCCCCCCGGCACCCCCTCATTGGGGGTCCCAGCTACGATTTGGCTCCCCCCTTGCAGGGATCAGGAAGGACCCCAACAAAGCCATTGTGCCCCGAACCGTCATGATCGGGGGCAAGGTGAGGCCGGGGGGGGGCACCGGAGGGGGGGGGGGGGTCCCCATGGGCTCCAGGAGGGCCCCTGACCGCCCCCCCCCCCCCCCCCCAGGCCGCCCCCGGGTACCACATGGCCAAAATGATCATCAAATTGGTGACGTCCATCGGCGACGTCGTGAACCACGACCCGGCCGTGGGCGACCGCCTCCGCGTGCTCTTCCTGGAGAACTACCGCGTGTCGCTGGCCGAGAAGGGTGCGAGCGCCCCACAGCCCCACCGCTGCCCCACGGCTGCCCCATGGCTGCCCCATGGCTGCCCCACCGCTGCCCCACCGCTGCCCCACCACTGCCCCATGGCTGCCCCACCGCTGCCCCACAGCTGCCCCACGGCTGCCCCATGGCTGCCCCACCGCTGCCCCATGGCTGCCCCATGGCTGCCCCACCGCTGCCCCACAACTGCCCCACCGCTGCCCCATGGCTGCCCCACCGCTGCCCCACCGCTGCCCCATGGCTGCCCCATGGCTGCCCCACCGCTGCCCCACCGCTGCCCCATGGCTGCCCCACGGCTGCCCCACCGCTGCCCCACAACTGCCCCACCACTGCCCCACCGCTGCCCCATGGCTGCCCCACCACTGCCCCACCGCTGCCCCATGGCTGCCCCACCACTGCCCCACAACTGCCCCACCGCTGCCCCACAACTGCCCCACTGCTGCCCCACCGCTGCCCCACAACTGCCCCACTGCTGCCCCACAACTGCCCCACGGCTGCCCCACCGCTGCCCCAAGGAGCCCCAAACGGCCCCAAATGCCCCAAATGGCCCCAAAACAGCCCCAAGGAGCCCCAGAGAGCCCCAAGGAGACCCAAAACAGCCCCAGAGAGCCCCAAACAGCCCCAAAGAGCCCCAAATGGCCCCAAAACAGCCCCAAAACTGCCCCAAGGAGCCCCAGAGAGCCCCAAACAGCCCCAAGAAGCCCCAAACCGCCCTCCTTGGGGCCAAACACCCCCAAAACCACCCCCAAAACCACCCCCAAAATGCCCCAAAGAGCCCCAATGCAGCCCCAGTATTGCCCCCGGTACCCCAATGCCACCCTGGTAACAACGTGGATCCCCCATTCCGGCCCCAATGCACCCCAATAGCGACCTGAAACCTCCCTGGTGTGGTCCTGGGCACCCCAATACCCCCACGGACACCCCAATATCAGCCCAATTCACCCTGGGCACCCCGATATCCCCTTGGGTGCCCCAATATCACCCCAGTATCATGCTGGGCATCCCAGTACCTCCCGGGCACCCCATTCCCACGCTGTGCACCCTAATGCCATCCATCCCATCCCATCCCATCCCATCCCATCCCATCCCATCCTATCCTATCCCATCCCATCCTATCCCATCCTATCCTATCCCATCCTATCCTATCCCATCCCATCCTATCCCATCCTATCCTATCCCATCCTATCCTATCCTATCCTACCCTATCCTATCCTATCCTATCCCATCCTATCCTATCCTATCCTATCCTATCCTATCCTGCCCATCTCATTCTGCCTATCTTATCCATCCATATCCTCCCCTCCCCTTCCATCCCCTCCCATCCATCCTATCCTATCCCATCCATTCCCTCCCCTCCCCTCCCCTCCCCTCCCATCCCATCCCATCCCATCCCATCCATCCCCTCCCATCCACTCCCATCCCATCCCATTCATCCCCTCCATCCCCTCCCATCCCCTCCATCCCCTCCCCTCCCATCCCCTCCCATCCCCTCCCATCCATCCCATCCCCTCCATCCCCTCCCCTCCCATCCCATCCCATTCATCCCCTCCCATCCATCCCATCCCATCCCATTCATCCCCTCCATCCCCTCCCATCCCCTCCATCCCATCCCCTCCCCTCCATCCCATCCCCTCCCTCCCCTCGTGCCCCCCCCGCAGTGATCCCGGCCGCAGACCTCTCGGAGCAGATCTCCACGGCGGGCACGGAGGCCTCGGGCACGGGGAACATGAAGTTCATGGTGAATGGGGCGCTCACCATCGGCACCATGGACGGCGCCAACGTGGAGATGGCGGAGGAGGCGGGGGAGGAGAACCTCTTCATCTTCGGCATGCGCGTGCCCGACGTCGAGGAGCTCGACAGGAAGGGGTGGGCAGCGCCCCATAGAGCCCCATAGCGCCCCATAGCCCCCCACAGAGCCCCACAGCGCCCCATTGTGCCCAATAGTACCCTAGAGAGCCCCATAGTGCCCCATAGCGCCCCATTGTGCCCCGTAGAGACCCAGAGTGCCCCATAGCGCCTCACAGCACTCCATTGTGCCCCATAGTACCCCGTAGAGCCCCATAGTGCCCCATAGAGCCCCACAGCACTCCATAGCACCCCATTGTGCCCCATAGTATCCTATAGAGCCCCATAGCGCCCCATAGCACCCCATAGTACCCTATAGAGCCCCATAGTGCCCCATAGCGCCCCATTATGCCCCGTAGAGACCCAGAGTGCCCCATAGCACCTCACAGCACCTTATTGTGCCCCATATTACCCTATAGAGCCCCATAGCACCCCATAGTGCCCCATTGCGCCCCATAGCACCCCATTGTGCCCCATAACCCCCCACAGTGCCCCATAGTTCCCCATAGCACCCCGTTGTGCCCCATAGCGCCCCATAGCACCCTACAGAGCCCCATAGTTCCCACAGTGCCCCATAGCGCCCCACAGCGCCCACAGCGCCCCATAGCGCCCACAGCGCTCTATAGCGCCCCACAGCGCCCCATAGCGCCCACAGCGCTCTATAGCGCCCCATAGCGCCCACAGCGCCCCATAGCGCCGCCCCGCCGCAGGTACTGCGCCCGGGACTACTACGAGCGGCTGCCGGAGCTGCGCCAGGCGGTGGATCAGCTCAGCTCCGGGTTCTTCAGCCCGCGGCAGCCCGACCTCTTCCGGGACATCGTCAGCATGCTGCTGAACCACGACCGGTGCGGGGGTGCTGGGGGGTGCTGGGGGGGTGCTGGGGGGGGGTGCTGAGGGGTGGGTGCTGAGGGATGGGGGTGCTGAGGGATGGGGGTGCTGAGGGGGGGTGCTGGGGGGGGTGCTGGGGGGGGTGCTGGGGGGGTGCTGAGGGGGGGGTGCTGAGGGGTGGGTGCTGAGGGGGGGTGCTGAGGGGTGGGGGTGCTGAGGGATGGGTGCTGAGGGGTGGGGGTGCTGAGGGATGGGGGTGCTGAGGGATGGGGGTGCTGAGGGATGGAGGATGGGTGCTCAGCACTGGTCAATGGGCGCTCAATGCTGGGTCAGTGGGTGCTCAGTGGTGGTCAATGGGTGCTCAGTGATGGTCAATGGGTGCTCAGTGATGGTCAATGGGCGCTCAATGCTGGGTCAGTGGGTGCTCAGTGGTGGTCAATGGGTGCTCAGTGATGGTCAATGGGTGCTCAGCGCTGGGTCAATGGGCGCTCAATGCTGGGTCAGTGGGTGCTCAGTGATGGTCAATGGGTGCTCAGCGCTGGGTCAATGGGTGCTCAGTGATGGTCAATGGGTGCTCAGCGCTGGGTCAATGGGTGCTCAGTGATGGTCAATAGGTGCTCAGTGATGGTCAATAGGTGCTCAGCGCTGGGTCAATGGGTGCTCAGTGATGGTCAATGGGTGCTCAGTGATGGTCAATGGGTGCTCAGCACTGGGTCAATGGGTGCTCAGTGATGGTCAATGGGTGCTCAGTGATGGTCAATGGGTGCTCAGTGGTGGTCAATGGGTGCTCAGTGATGGTCAATGGGTGCTCAGCGCTGGGTCAATGGGTGCTCAGTGATGGTCAATGGGTGCTCAGTGGTGGTCAATGGGTGCTCAGTGATGGTCAATGGGTGCTCAGCGCTGGGTCAATGGGTGCTCAGCGCTGGGTCAATGGGTGCTCAGTGATGGTCAATGGGTGCTCAGCGCTGGGTCAATGGGTGCTCAGTGATGGTCAATGGGTGCTCAGCGCTGGGTCAATGGGTGCTCAGCGCTGGGTCAGTGGGTGCCCAGTGGTGGTTAATGGGTGCTCAGTGATGGTCAATGGGTGCTCAGCGCTGGGTCAATGGGTGCTCAGTGATGGTCAATGGGTGCTCAGCGCTGGGTCAATGGGTGCTCAGCGCTGGGTCAATGGGTGCTCAGTGATGGTCAATGGGTGCTCAGCGCTGGGTCAATGGGTGCTCAGTGATGGTCAATGGGTGCTCAGCGCTGGGTCAATGGGTGCTCAGCGCTGGGTCAGTGGGTGCCCAGTGGTGGTTAATGGGTGCTCAGTGATGGTCAATGGGTGCTCAGCGCTGGGTCAGTGGGTGCCCAGTGGTGGTTAATGGGTGCTCAGTGGTGGTCAATGGGTGCTCAGCGCTGGGTCAATGGGTGCTCAGTGATGGTCAGTGGGTGCTCAGTGATGGTCAATGGGTGCTCAATGCTGGTCAATGGGTGCTCAGTGGTGGTCAATGGGTGCTCAGTGATGGTCAATGGGTGCTCAGTGGTGGTCAATGGGTGCTCAGTGGTGGTCAATGGGTGCTCAGTGATGGTCAATGGGTGCTCAGTGGTGGTCAATGGGTGCTCAGCGCTGGGGCTCAGCCATTGGGTCCCCATCCCCGCCGGGGGGGCCCAGGTCCTTGGCTCCCCCCTGACCCCCCCGGGCCCCCCCAGGTTTAAGGTGTTTGCGGACTATGAGGCGTACGTCAAGTGCCAGGAGAGAGTCAGCGACCTCTACAAGGTGGGGACCCAACAGGGACCCCCCCAAAGGGACCTTCCTAAAGGGACCCCCAAAAGGAACGCAAAGGGACCCCCAAAGGGACCTTCCTAAAGGGACCCCCAAAGGCCCCCCCCCCAAAGGGACCCCCAGAGGGACCCTCCTAAAGGGACCCCCAAAGGGACCCCAAAGGGAACCCAAAGGAACCCCCCCAAAGGGAACCCCCCAAAGGGACCCCCAAAGGGAACCCCTAAAAGGACCCTCAAAGAGACCCCCCAAAAAGGGATCCCCCCAGAGACCCCCAAAGAGACCCCCAAGGGACCGACCCCCCCAAAGGGACCCTCCTAAAGGAACCCCCAAAGGGACCCCCCCAAAGGGACCCCCCAGGGCACCACGAGGCCGCTGTGGGTCCCCCCAAACCCAAACGGAAGCGATGGGGGGATCCCCAAACCCGCACAGAACGGGGGGGGGCGGGGGGGGCACGGGGGGGGGAGGGGGGTCCGATTTGGGGGGGGGCTCACCCCGACCCCCCCCCCCCCCCCCCCCCCCAGAACCCGCGCGAATGGACCCGCACCGTGATCCGCAACGTGGCGGCCGCGGGGGAAGTTCTCGAGCGACCGCACCATTGCGCAGTACGCGCGGGAGATTTGGGGGCGTGGAACCCTCGCGGGAGCGCATCCCCGCGCCCGACGAACCCCGGGAGTAGCGCCCCCCCCCCCCCCCCCCCCCCCCCCCGGGCACGCGCGATGGAACCGTCCGCGCCCCCCCCCATCGAACATCGCCCCCCCCCCCCCCCGGGACACCCCCAATGGAACCGTCCCGGCCCTCCCCATCGAACACCGCCCCCCCCATGGACACCCCCAATGGAACCGTCCCGGCCCTCCCCATCGAACACCGCCCCCCCCATGGACACCCCCAATGGAACCGTCCCGGCCCTCCCCATCGAACACCGCCCCCCCTTCCGGGACACCCCCAATGGAACCGTCCCCGCCCTCCCCATCGAACACCGCCCCCCTTCCGGGACACCCCCAATGGAACCGTCCCCGCCCTCCCCATTGAACACCGCCCCCCCCCCATGGATACCCCCAATGGAACCGTCCGCGCCCTCCCCATCGAACTCCGCCCCCCCATGGATACCCCCAATGGAACCGTCCCTGCCCCTCCCATCGAACACCGCCCCCCCCCCCGGGAACACCCCCAATGGAACCGTCCCTCCGCATTGAACCCCCCCTCCCGCACAGCGCCAATGGCACCGTCCCCTCCCCTATGAACACCCCCCATGGACACCCGCAATGGAACCCCCCCATGGACCCCCCCCGGAACCTCCCATTGGACCTCCAATGAGCCCCTCCCATTGAAACCAACCCCATGGGACACCCCCCCCCCCGAACATCCTATGGAACGTCCCATTGGGACCCCCCCATGATACCCCCAAATAGAACCGTCCCCTCCCCATGGACCCTTCCATGGGACCCCCCCCCCCTCCGGGACCCCCCCAATGGAACCGCCCCCCCCCATGGACCCTCCTATGGAACCTCCCATGGGACCCCCAATGGACCCCCCCCCATTGAAACCACCCCATGGGACACTCCCCCGTAGGACACCCCCATGAGACCCCCACACGTGGGGGACCCCAAAACGCCCCCCCCCCCCATGGGATCCCCCGACCCAGACGCCTCTGACCCCCCCCAACCCCCCCCCCAGTAACTGGGGGGGCCCATGGGGGTCCCCCCCCTCCAGCCCGGAGCCGGGGTGTCCCCGTACCCCTCTATGTGCACTGAGCCCCCCAAACCCCACCCCATAGAAACGGGGGGGCTGCCCCCACAACCCACTTGGGGACATGGGGGGGGTTCCGGGGGGGCCCCCCCCATATCAAGGAAAGGAAATTAAAGACATTAATTTCAGGAATTAACGATTTTCTCCTTCATTTTTGGGGTGGGGGTCCCCAAAAAGGTGCGCGGGGGGGGGGGTCCTGACCCCCCCCGGGGGGGATTTGGGGTTCATGGGGGGGGGGTTGCCCCCCCTCCTCCCCCCCCGGTCGGTCCGGCCGCCGCGTTTCGTTTGACCGCAAACCACTTCCCCCCCCCGGCCCCCCCCTGACCCCCCCCCGAACCCCACCCCCCCCCCGCCCCCCCCCCCCCGCCTCCTCCGCCACCGCCGCGCCGCTGGAGAAGGTGGGTCCGGGGGGGCCGCGGGGCTCGGGGGGTCCCGGGGGGGAATTGGGGGGGGCCCGGACCCGGGGGGGGGGGGGGATCAGAGCCGGGGCCGGGAGAGTGCGGGACCCCCGGGTGACCCCCCCCTGAGCCACGTCCCAGTGCCCCCCCCCCAGTGCTCCCATTGCCCCCCCAGTGCCCCCCCAGTGCTCCCATTGCCCCCCCAGTGCCCCCAGTGTTCCTCCCCCAGTGCCCCCAGTGTTCCCATTGCTCCCATTGCCCCCATTGCTCCCATTGCCCTCAGTGCCCCCAGTGCCCCCCCAGTGCTCCCATTGCCCCTCCAGTGCCCCCAGTGTTCCCATTGCTCCCATTGCCCCCATTGCTCCCATTGCCCCCAGTGCTCCCATTGCCCTCAGTGCCCCCAGTGCCCCCCCAGTGCTCCCATTGCCCCCCCAGTGCCCCCAGTGTTCCCATTGCTCCCATTGCCCCCCATTGCTCCCATTGCCCCCCCAGTGCCCCCCCAGTGCTCCCATTGCCCCCCCAGTGCCCCCAGTGCCCCCCCAGTGCTCCCATTGCCCCCATTGCTCCATTGCCCTCAGTGCTCCCATTGCCCCCCCATTGCCCCCCCAGTGCCCCCCCAGTGCTCCCATTGCCCCCCAGTGCTCCCATTGCCCCCCCCAGTGCCCCCAGTGTTCCCATTGCTCCCATTGCCCCCCCATTGTCCCCATTGCCCCCCCCCAGTGCCCCCAGTGCTCCCTGTCCCTGCGCTCCCATTGCCCCCAATGCCGCCCCCCAGTGCTCCCAGTGCCCCCCCCCAGTGTTCCCAGTGCCCCCCCAGTGCTCCCATTGCCCCCCCAGTGCCCCCCCAGTGCTCCCATTGCCCCCCCCAGTGCTCCCAGTGCCCCCCCCCAGTGTTCCCAGTGTGGGGCGCTGGGAGCCCCCCCCATTCACAGGGGTCTCAGCTGAGAGGCTCGGGGATGGGGGGGTCCATGCGCTGCCCCCATATCCCAATCCCCCCCATCCCCCCCCATCCCCCCCCAGGCCCCCCCTTTTCCTCACAGGGACCCCTCCGGAACTGCCGGGGCAGGAAGGGCCTTATCGGGGGGAGCAGAACCGAGGGGGGGGGGAAGTTGGGGTGCGGGGGGGGGCAGGGATTGGGGCCGCGCTTGCGCAAGGGCTTGGGCAAGAGCGCATCTGCCCCAGAGCGGGACGGGGAGCCCCAGCACCCCCATAATGAGCCGGGGACCCCCGCACCCCTAAACCCCCCCTTGGTGCCAAAGGACACCCCCCCAAATGGGACCCCAAACCAGGAGCCATGGGACATGGGGACCCCCCCCCTCCAGCACCCCCAAACCAGAACCTCCAAGGCCCGGGACCCCCAAACGGGGACCCCCAAACGGGGACCCCCAGGGTTGGGGACCCCCAAACCCCTCCCAGCACCCCCAAACGGGGACCCTCAGGGTTGGGGACCCCCAAACCCCTCCCAGCACCCCCAAACGGGGACCCTCAGGGTTGGGGACCCCCAAATCCCTCCCAGCACCCCCAAACGGGGACCCTCAGGGTTGGGGACCCCCAAATCCCTCCCAGCACCCCAAACGGGGACCCTCAGGGTTGGGGACCCCCAAATCCCTCCCAGCACCCCCAAACGGGGACCCTCAGGGTTGGGAACCCCCAAACCCCTCCCAGCACCCCCAAACGGGGACCCCCAGGTCCAGGGTGTTGGGTTTTGGGGTGCCGGCCGGATGGGGGCGCTGACACCCCCCCCCTCCGACCCCCCCCCCCACCAGTTTTGGGGTCCCCCCATGAGCTGCACCATGGACCTGGAGCAGAGCCCCACGCTGGATGAACTGCTGCAGGGCTGCATCGATGCCTTCGGTGGGGGGGGGGCTCTGGGGGGGGTCTTTGGGTTTGGGGGGGTTCCTTGGGGGGTGGGCAGAGTTTTGGGGTCCCCCCCTGGGGTCGGGGGGGCTGCGGGGACTGAGGGGGTTTTGGGGTGCCCTGGGGGGGGGGGGACGCCAATGGAGTCTTTGGGGCAGGTGGGGGGGGGGTCCCATTGGTGGGGTGTTTGGGGGGGGCCTCCGGGGGGGTCACTGAGGGGGGTTTGGGGGTCCCCGGGGGGGGGGTGACAGCCGCTGCCCCCCCGCAGACGCGCAGGGGAAGGTCCGGGACCCGCAGCTCGTGCGGCTGTTCCTGGTGATGGACCCCTGGTACCGCCCCCCCGCCGAGCTGGCGGCGGAGCTGCTGCGCCGATATCCTTGGGACACCCCCATGGAGCCCCCCATCCCCATGGACCCCCACCCCCATGGAGCCCCCCCCATCCCCATGGACCCCCTCACACCCCATGGACCCCCCCACACGCCCCCATGGAGCCCCCCCCACACCCCCATGGAGCCCCCCCCATCCCCATGGACCCCCTCACACCCCATGGACCCCCCCACACGCCCCCATGGACCCCCCCCGCACCCCCATGGACCCCCCCCATCTCCATGGACCCCCCCACACACCCCCATGGACCCCCCCGCAAACCCCATGGACCCCCCCCACCCCTATGGACCCCCCCTACACCGCCATGGACCCCCCCCACCCCTTGGACTCCACCCACCCCCATGGAGACCCCCAACCCCCGTGACCCCCTCAGCACCTCCATGGACCCCCTGACCCCCCCCAAACCCCTGGGAGCTCCCCCCCTCCACGTACCCCCCCATGGCCCCCCCATCCCCCGCCCCCTTTGGGACCCCCCCCAAGCTCTGGGACCCCCCCCAAGAGCCCCCCCGTTGGCTCCTTGACCCCCCCCCCACCGTGGAGCAGTCGGAGGGCTCTGCCGAGGGGCCCATCCTGCGCCTCAAGATCACCCATCTCGTGCGGTGAGGGCCCCCCCGGCCCCCCCCCAGCACCCCAAAGCCTCCCCAACCTCTGGGACCCCCTTTAGTGCCCCATAACCGCCCCGGTGCCCCCCCATCCGCTTCAGGAACCCCATAGCCCCCCCTTACCCTCCATGGCAGCCCCTGGACCCTCCATAGCCCCCATAGCCCCCCATAGCCTCCATTAACCCCCATAGCCCCCATAGCCCCCCATAGCCTCCATTAACCCCCATAGCCCCCATAGCCCCTATAGCCCCCATTAACCCCCATAGCCCCCATAGCCCCTATAGCCCCCATAACCCCCATAGCCCCCATAGCCCCCTATAGCCGCCCATAGCCCCCATTAACCCCATAACCCCATAGCCCCCATAGCCCCCATAGCCCCCATAGCCCCCATAGCCCCCATTAACCCCCATAGCCCCCATAGCCCCCATAACCCCCATAGCCCCCATTAACCCCCATAGCCCCCATAGCCCCCATTAACCCCCTTTGCCCCCCATTAACCCCCATAGCCCCCATTAACCCCCATAGCCCCCATAGCCCCCATTAACCCCCTTTGCCCCCCATTAACCCCCATAGCCCCCATTAACCCCCATAGCCCCCATAACCCCCCCGTGCCCCCCAGGTACTGGGTCCGCGCGCTCCCGCGGAGCTGGCCGGGGACGCGGCCGCGCTCGGCCGCTTGGGGGCGCTGCGGGAGGCGCTGCGGAGGGACGGGCCCGATCCTGGGATCGACCTGGAGGCGGTGTAGGGATGGGGGGAATGGGGGGGATATGGGATATGGGATATGGGATATGGGGTATGGGATATGGGGGATATGGGATATGGGATATGGGGATATGGGGATATGGGATATGGGATATGGGATATGGGGGATATGGGATATGGGGATATGGGATATGGTAAATGGGGGATATGGGACATGGGATATGGGGATATGGGATATGGGATATGGGGATATGGGGATATGGGATATGGGATATGGGATATGGGGGATATGGGATATGGGGATATGGGATATGGGGATATGGGATATGGGGATATGGGATATGGGACATGGGATATGGGGATATGGGATATGGGATATGGGACATGGAGATATGGGATATGGGATATGGGATATGGGATATGGGATATGGGGGATATGGGATATGGGGGATATGGGGATATGGGATATGGGGGATATGGGGATATGGGGATATGGGGATATGGGATATGGGGATATGGGGATATGGGATATGGGATATGGGATATAGGGATATGGGGACACGGTGGGTATGGAGGATGTGGGGGTCTCTGCCCCCCCCCCCTCCCCCGCAGCCCCCTGAGTCTCTGCGCGCTCCCGGCGGCGCTGTCGCCCCGGGTGCGGGGGTTCGGTCCCCTGAGCGCGCCCCGTGCGCAGGGAGGCGCTGGGGACGGGGACGAAGGCAGCGACGGCGACGATGGGGACGGGGACGGGGACGGGGACGGAGCCCCCGGGGATGGCGCCCCCGGCGGCGGGGACGGAGCCCGCGGCGCCGCCGCCCCCCGCGCCGGACATAAGCGCTCGGTGCTGCTGGAGCAGCTGCCCCCCCCCGCGCTCGCCGCGCTGCTCACCAGGATGGAGCAACGCGCGCTCGCCCGCGTCCGCGTGAGCGCGCACGGGAGTGACCCCCCCCCCCCTTGAGCACCCCCATCCCATTACACTCCCCCCCCCCCCCCCCCGGAGCCCCTCTCCATTGCGCACCCCTTCGGGGGGGGTCCACTTCATTCAAGACCCTCGTGTGTGCCCCCCCCCTGCACCCCCCAGGGTGGGTCCCCTCTGCCCCCCCATCCCTAACGCGTGGGGGGGGGTGCAATGGGGGTGGAGGGGGGGTGCGGGGGGGCTCTGTGCCTGACCCCCCCCCCCCGCAGGTGCGGGATTACCGCAGCTTCGCGCGGTGCGGCGGCGCCGGGGGCAGTGCCGCGCTCCGCCGCGTGGTGGCGCTGAGCAACGCCGAGTCCCGGTGGGCGCAGCTCCTCGTGCTCGGCCCCACCGCCGCCCCGCAGCGCGCCCGCGCCATCGCGCGCCTCCTGCAGCTCGGGCAGGTGAGCGGTGGGGCGGCCCCATAGAGACCGCCCCATAGAGACCGCCACATAGAGACCGCCACATAGAGACCGCCCCATAGAGACCGCCCCATAGAGGGACCGCCCCATAGAGACTGCCCCATAGAGACCGCCCCATAGAGGGACCGCCCCATAGAGACCGCCCCATAGAGACCGCCCCATAGAGACTGCCCCATAGAGACCGCCACATAGAGACCGCCACATAGAGACCGCCCCATAGAGACTGCCCCATAGAGACCGCCACATAGAGACCGCCACATAGAGACTGCCCCATAGAGACTGCCCCATAGAGACCGCCACATAGAGACCGCCACATAGAGACTGCCCCATAGAGACTGCCCCATAGAGACTGCCCCATAGAGACCGCCCCATAGAGACCGCCCCATAGAGGGACCGCCACATAGAGACCGCCCCATAGAGGGACCGCCCCATAGAGGGTCCGCCCCATAAAGACCGCCCCATAGAGACCGCCCCATAGAGGGACCGCCACATAGAGACTGCCCCATAGAGACTGCCCCATAGAGACCGCCCCATAGAGGGACCGCCCCATAGAGACCGCCCCATAGAGACCGCCCCACAGAGAAAGCCCCATGGAGGGACCACCCCATGGAGACCGCCCCATAGAGGGACCGCCCCATAGAGGGACCGCCACATAGAGACTGCCCCATAGAGACTGCCCCATAGAGGGACCGCCCCATAGAGAGACCGGGCCCATAGAGAA
>JAQZCJ010000185.1:0-28353 GCA_028858755.1 Ara ararauna
GAGAAGGTGTCAGGAGATGTGCTGGTGCCATGCCAGCTGTGGGAGCAGGGCATGGGTGAGGAGGAGGCACTGGGCTTGTTCATGTGCTTGAAGCTGAGCTCTGCCTGCAGAGGTGCTGGGGGTGAAGCAGGAGCCTTCTGTGTGCAGGAGCTGCTGGTGCCAGAGGTGCTGAGAAGGTGTCAGGGCAGGAGAACTTCTAGCTCCCTGTCAGAGCCTGGAGAGTGCAAGGGGGTCACCCCAGCTACCAGAAAACCCCCCTTAGTTTTATTCCCCACCCCGGGCAGACAGATGAGCTCATTGCCACCATCCTCACAAGTAAGATTTAGGGAGAACCCCCCCAGCTGCAACCCTAAAACCTGACAGGATATCCCCCATATCTGCAGTTCCCCCCACCCTAATGATCTGTGGGGTGGTCTCTGGTGGCTGTAGGCCCTGTTTGAGGGCTCTGCTGGTCCCCCAGATTACTGTCCCACCTGCAGATGTTGGAGATATTCCCACAAACCTCCAAATCCCCCCAAACCTCCATTTCCCTTCTGAACCCCAAATCCCACCCATTTTCTGCCATGGGCCCATGGGGGCACTGAAGAGTCAGGGTACCCTGGGACAAATGTAAACCCTTGTTCTGGAACACTGGGGGTTCCCCAAATCCCTGCATCACCCCGGGGAGCTGTGGGAATCCCCCCAATGCCCAAATCCCCTCTGAACCCCTAAACTCGTCCCCTCAACACATCTCCACCCTGGGGGAACATTGCTCACCCAAGAGTGACTCAGGGTGCCCTGGGACACAGGTACCCCCCATTTTCAGCACATGGAAGATCCCCCAATACAATGTGCTTCCTACAGTGAGTTTTGGGGAACCCCCCCAAACCTTCAAATGTCCCTTGAACCACCCAAAACCCTCCAACCCCCCAGATTCCTCCCATTTATGGCAATGGGGCTCCCTTGGGAATCCAACGAGATTGGCTGCCCTGGGACTGATGAACCCCCATTTTCAGGAGATGGGGAGTCCCCCGAGTAACTGAGCCCCCCCAAGGAATTTTTGAGGACCAGCCTGAATCCTCAAAATCCTCCTGGGATCCCCCAAAATCTCCCCAAACCCAAAAACCACAGCTCCAAAGCCGTCCCATCTCAGCGCAGTGGCACAGCCCTGCTAAAAAATGAGTGGCCTGAAAAGTGGGGTCCCCCCAGCACCAGCTTTTGGGGTCCCCCAAGATGCTGTGGAACCTCAAATGCACTGAGGGGACCCCAAAATTGCTTTGGGTTCAGTAGTGAAATCAGGGGGCTGGAGGGAGTGGACCCCCCAAAAGGGGCACCCCAATAAAGGGGCATCCCAAAACCATGCTGCCCCCCACAAAGGGCCCTGGAGGCACAAAATCAATCGTGGCGCCCCAAAATCCTTGGGCACCCGAAATCTTCCTGAAGCACCACAAAAGCAGTCAGGACCCCCCAATCGGGAGCCTGGGGCAGCCTAAATATGAACCACACCTGCCCATCACTCTGGACCCTCCCAAATGAACCCGTGGTCCCAAAATCTTGGAGAGGGTCCATCAAACACCCCCACCCGAAATAGGGATGCCACAAAAATGCTACTCCCCCCCAAAAGCCACCAGCACCAAAACGTTCCTTGTTGCCCCCATGGGGCAACCCAACTCCTCCCCACAGGTATCAAGGAGCTGGGAGGAAGAGGAGGCAGGGCTGGGGGGGTGCCTAAGTTGTGTTATCCCCCCCAAAAGATAAAGGCGGTCTGGGGGTGTTGCGTTAAAGAGGGAAAAATAAACCCCTTGCTTTATTAGAGGGGCCAGGAATGGCATCAATATACAACTACCAGTCCAGCCGTGTTTGCTACTGATCCGGATTCACTGATAGTGCACCACACTGCCCAATACAATCAGCAGCATCTATCAGTCTGGCCATGTTTGCTACTTCGAGCTTCACTGACCCGGATTCACTGATAGTGCACCACACTGCCAGTTGAATCGTGCTCATGAACTCTCGTGGTCACACTGAGAGATGGGGTCGCGTCCAGTAAGAAAATTACGATCGGTTACCGAAACAGTGAAGTTTATTGGGATTGGCTACTGAAACAGTGCAGCTTATTGAGGCAACAGGTACAGGTTCTTGTGGATTGCCGCTGATAAATACTGTCTGCAAAAGCACATGTGAATAATAGTTACATGGATACAAGCACTCAATACAGTTAACACAGCCTGGCTCTGAAGTATAAAGGTAACAGTAAAGGTAACTCTATAGAGATTCTAAGTTTTCCTAGGAAAGCACTGGATACAGTGCAAGTCTTACCCACAGGTGTCCCTATGGGGGAGGAAGAGAGGTCCAGCCTGTCAACTGGTCCCAAGACTCTGTTGATGTTATCTTCCTTGACTCATCCACGATGGTATCTTCCCCCAATATCCCCCTCTCTCTTGGGTCATTTTATATTATTTTCACCTTCAAGGTGCAGCTTGAGTGACTCTGGTCACGCATACCTTATTATTATTGGTGCAAATCTCTCTCTCTTCGTTTTAAAGGTATATGACACCAAAAATTCAGAGCGCATGCTCAGAGGGGGGTGGTCTCCTTTTGGGGGGGGTCGCATTGGAGATGGGAGTATATTTTAGCATGTAAATGCATTATAATGACATTATAATAAAGCAAAGTTCACACTGAGGACGGCATTCTGTCAAAAGATGACAGGCTGCTGGCTCAGGGTAGCAAGTGTGCAGCTTATCAGATTCTTGCACCACCTAGTTCCCATCTTTTTGCTGAAGTTATGACAAAGCAGAACCGCGAGATCTGCACCTCGCTATACCCTCTGTCTGTGTTGCCACAGGAACTGCTGTGGAGTGCACATTCCTGGCATACCAGGTGTGGCTGCATCTCGCCCCGAGAGGCCCTGAAAGTCCATTTTTCCCTTATGTGTGGACAATTCTGCATTTCAAATACAAGTTTAATTCCATATTTCCTAATTATTCCACAGTGAGAGATGAGCAGAAGCACCTCTGGCAGGGACTGGGAGCACTGGGAGGGGCTGGGAAGGACTGAGAGGGACCGGGAGCACCTGCAGCAGGTAGTGGGATCACTGGGAGGGATTGGGAGTTGTACATGGCTTTAAGCGGGAAGACCTGCGGCAGGGACTGGGAGCACTGGGATATCGAAACCCCAGCAGTATCTGGGACCATAGTTGTCTATATTGGTCTATACTGGCACAAACTGGTCCGTACTGCTCCATACTGGGATGTGTACATTTGCAGATGAAATAAAGTTGGGTGGGAACGTTGATCTGCTGGAGGGTAGGAAGCTCTGCAGAGGGATGTGGACAGGCTGGATCCATGGGTTGTGGCCAATAGGATGAGGTTCAAGAAGGCAAAGTGGCGGGTACCTCACTTGTGCCATAACAAACCCCTTCAGCTCTCCAGGCTTGGGGAAGAGCAGCTGGAAACTGCTCATGGGAAAGGAGCTGGGGGTGCTGATTGATGGAGCTGAGCATAAGCAGCTTGTGCCCAGGCAGCCAGGAAGCCCCCAGCATCCTGGCCTGGCTCAGCACCAGTGCGAAAGCAGGGCCAGGGCAGGGATTGTGCCCCTGCACTGGGCACTGATGAGGCTGTACCTGGAATCCTGTGTTCAGCTCTGGGCCCCTCACTGCAAGAGAGACATTGAGGTGCTGGAGCGGGGCCAGAGAAGGGCAACGGAGCTGGTGCAGGGCCTGGAGCACAGTGTGATGGGGAAGGGCTGAGGGACCTGGGGGGTTCAGATGGAGAAGAGAAGGCTCAGGGGGAACCTGATCGCTCCCTGCAACTGCCTGAGAGGAGGATGGAGCCAGGAGGGGGCTGCGCTCTGCTCCCAAGGAAGAAGAGATGGGACAAGAGGAAACAGCCTCGAGCTGCACCAGGGCAGGTTTACATGGAGCTGAGGAACAGTTCCTTCCCCAGAGGGTGCTCAGCATTGGAACAGGCTGCCCAGGGAAGGGCTGCAGTCACCATCCCTGCAAGTGTTCACAGACCATGGAGATGAGGCCTCAGTGCCATGGGTTAGTGGTGGCCTTGGCAGTGCTGGGGTAAGGGCTGGACTGGATGAGCTTAAAGAGCTTTTCCGACTTGGCTGGTTCTGTCATTCTGTGATCCTTTCTGCTGAGGCACCGGTGAACCAGGTATTTTCTGTTGGTGTTCCCTTGGTGAAGGGAGGTGCTTCTGAACCTGGTGAGGGTTTGAAAGGCTGTTGTAACGCTGATGGCTCTGCATATACAGGCATCTGCACTAGTTTGGAAACTTCAGTCTGTTCTTCAGGCAACTTCACTTCCTCTGCAACCCCCAGTAGGTAGGCATGCCATTTTCTGATCAGGAGGACTCTCTTGGTTTCTCTGTGTAGATAAGGAGGAGAATGTGCTGCAGAGCAGGGCTTCCCTCTGCACCATGCGAGGGACAGGACAAGGCAGGTCCATTGTCCCGGGCTGGCTGCAGGGTGTGAATGTGGGTGTGCAGCCAGGGGTGCCCAGCGCTGTTCTTGAAAGAACATTTAGGGTCAGGGTTAAGGTTTGCTTTAGAAGGACAAATTCTGAGCTCTGATGTTTTTCCCTCTTGGTGGGCAGGTTGGGCAGTGGGAGCTGGGAATTTACTTCTCTGCTTTGGAGAAGGCAGCGAGAGTCTCGTCAGGACTTGTGTGAGCTGCTCCTGAGCCCCTGCACAGGCAGAGATGGCCCTGGGCAGAGCCCTGCTGCCGGGAGGGGTGTGCAGGGCAGAGCTGAGCACAGAGCCCATGGGATGGGCCCTGAGAGCACTGAGAGGGAGCGGAGGTGGGCCCAGAGCAGCAGCTCCTGGCAGGGACAGCTCCAGGCAGCAGAGACATGGGCAGGGAGTGGGGGGAAAGTGCAGCCCAGGCCTGGGGAGGGTGCGTTCAGGCAGCTCTCTTGGTGTCTGGCACTGGAGGTGGCTGCTGGCCACGCTCTGCTGGGCAAGGAGCTGCCTGTCTCTCTAGAAAGTGCAGGGCCACTGAGAACCAGAGTGGTGGACTCTGCAGCAACCTTGAGCAGGCACTAACCCACAGACAGTTGAGCTCTTCTGTCTGTCCCATGCTGAGACTCTTCACAGTTGCCTTCAAAAACTTAGGAATTTTTTCCCTAAAAAAGTCACTGTTCAGATGTGACCCTGGGAAAGCAAACAAAGCAACCAGCCTCAGAGAAAACATGACCAAGTCACGCTGAGCTCTCCTCTGCAGCCCCAAAGTGTTGAGTCGTGACTGTGTAAATTGAACTTCTGTATCTGACATCCCTCCTGCCCTAACCTGTCACTGTCTGTTTCTCCTCTGACAGTGTCCCATGCCCAGAGGCAGCAGATGTCCAACGGCAGCTCCATCACCCACTTCCTCCTCCTGCCATCCGCAGACACACGGGTGCTGCAGCTCTGGCACTTCTGGCTCATCCTGGCCATCCCCCTGGCTGTGCTCCTGGGCAACAGCCTCATCAACACCAGCACAGCCTGCGACCAGCACCCCCACACCCCCAGGTACTTCTTCCTCCTCAATGTCTCCCTGCTGGACCTGGGCTGCATCTCCACCACTGTCCCCAAATCCAAGGCCAATTCCCTCTGGGACACCAGGCCCATCTCCTACACAGCTTGTGCTGCACAGATCTTTTTCTTTCTCTTTTTTCTCATAGCTGAGTTTTATCTTCTCACCATCGTGTCCTATGACCGCAACGTGGCCATGTGCAAGCCCCTGAACTACGGGAGCCTCCTGGGCAGCAGAGCTTGTGTCCGCATGGCAGCAGCTGCCTGGTGCACGGGGTTTCTCACTGCTCTGCTGCACACAACCAATACATTTTCACTACCCCTCTGCCAAGGCAATGCCGTTCCACTGTGAAATCCCCCGGATCCCAAGCTCTCCTGCTCACATTCTTATAGTAGGTTAAGTTGGAATGATTGTTTTTTCTGCTTTTTTATTTTTGTGGTGTTTTGTTTCCATTGTGGGTTCCTGTGTGCAGATCTTCAGGGCTGTGCTGAGCATCCCCTCTGAGCAGGGACGCCACAAAGCCTTTTCCATGTACCTCCCTCACCTGGCTGTGATCTCCCTGTTTGTCATCCCTGGCGCGTTTGCCTACCTGAAGTCCCCCTCCATCTCCTCCCCATCCCTGGATCTGGTGCTGTTAGTGCTGTACTCAGTGGTGCCTCCAGCAGTGAACCTCCTCATCTACAGCCTGAGGAACCAGGAGCTGTGAAGAAGGATGCTGTGAGGAAGCAGATGACTGGATGTGTTTCAGCAGCCATACACTGCCTGCTGTCCTCTGCAAAGGGCTCCCAGTGTACGTCATGACAGCCCATGTCTGTCTTTGTTGTTTTACGTTTGTTTTCCTGTTTCAATTTGTGATAATGAAGTCTTCATAGAAAGGTCATTTTTCACCCTCCTGCTTAAGTAGCCACCCGTCTTGTGCGACACAGGCTTTCTGACGCTGGGGTCTCTCCTTGTATTTAAGGGAATAAACGATCACGCAGCAACATCTTCTCTGTGATGTGTCATCACATGGCCGGAACGAAGGGGAATAAGATCAGGTTTCTGGCTGCTCCAGCTCTGGGATGGCTGCTCTGTGCCTGGAGCAGGAAGAGCTCTCGGGGAGCCCTTGAAGTCCCCAAGGACGGGGCTGCTGTGCTGGTGTGGGGGGATGGGATGGCATGGGGGTGGCTGCAGACCTCTCAGGGTGTCCTGGGCAGGAGAGCAGGGGGCACAGGGATCCCTGCAGGGGACTCCCCTGCAATGGCACAGGCTGGGGCTGCCTGGCTGGGAGCAGCCATGGGAAAGGCCTGGGTGGGCAGGAGCTGGACAGGAGGCAGCGTGTGCCCTGGCTGCAAGAGAGGACAGCAGCATTGCTGGCTGTATGAGCAGCACGGCAGGAGAACAAGGGAAGGGATGCTCTGGAATGTTCCATCCAGGGTTCAGATCCCCAGTTCAGGAACACTGTTGGCAAGCAGGAGTGTGTTTAGCAACGGGCCCTCAGAACAGGCAGGGACTGGAGCACGGTGCTGTGGGGAGAGGCTGGGAGATCTGGGCTTGTCCAGCCCAGAGAAGGGAAGGCTGATGGGGACTTGAGCTCTTGGGAAGGGAAGGCTGTCGGGGACTGGCTGCCTGTACCGGCAAGGAGGACATGGAGAATCCAGAGCCAGGCTCCTCACCATGGTGCGTGATGGGAGGACAAGAGGCAGTGGGGGATAGTGACAGAGGAGATGTTCATCCAGGACAGAAGCAAACCTTGTTCCCATAGGCTCAGGCAAGTGCTGTATCAGGTCGCCCAGAGAGGCTGTGCACTCTCTGGCCTTGGGGATTTCCAACTCAGACTGAATCAAGCCTTGAACCACTTGCTCTGATCCTGTTCTTGACTGGTCGGCCTTGAGACTTCCTGGGGTCCATTCCAACCTCTGTTCTCTAATGCTGACCATTCTGGTGGCCTTCTATGATGGTGAGGGACTCTTCATTAGGGACTGCAGTTATAGGACAAGGGGTAACGGGTTCAAACTTAAACAGGGGAAGTTTAGATTGGATATGAGGAAGAAGTTCTTTCCTGTAAGGGTGGTGAGGCACTGGAATGGGCTGCCCAGGGAAGTTCTGAATGCTCCATCGCTGGCGGTGTTCAAGGCCAGGTTGGACATCGCCTTGGGCGACATGGTTTAGTGGGAGGTGTCCCTGCCCATGGCAGGGGGGTTGGAACTGGATGATCTTAAGGTCCTTTCCAACCCTAACTATTCTGTGATTCTATGACCTTAAAATGATGGGCTTATGAAGGGTCACAGAGATGCCCCAAGGGCTGCAGCACGTCTCCAACGAAGACAGGCTGAGAGAGCTGGGGGTGTTCAGTCTGGAGAAGGGAAGGCTCCATGGAGACATCTTAGCACTCTGCCCAAACCTAAGCAGGGCCTACAAGAAATCTGGAGAGGGGCTTTCTACAGGGGTGTGCAGTGACAGGACACGGGGGAATGGCTTGAAGCTGAAAGAGGGGAGATTTAGATCAGACATTAGGAAGAAATTCTTCCCTTTGAGGCTGGTGGGACACAGGCACAGGGTGCCCGGAGAAGCTGTGGCTGCCTCATCGCTGGCAGTGTTCAAGGGCAGGTTAGGAGTTTGCAGCAGCCTATTCTAGTGGACCACTCTAAAACACCCCAGAAACACCAAAACACCCTACAACACCTGATAGACACCCTAAAACATCCCCAGAGCCCCCAAAACACCACTGGGATCCTGATCTGTGACTCAGTTCCTGACCTGTTCTCATCTCCCCCTGCAGGTTTTGCATTGTTCCCATTCTCCTCCCCATCCCACCCGGGTGCTGAGCAAGCAGTTGCTGGTGCCGAGTTCCTGTCTGGGTTTCAACACTGACCCTGTCCTGGCCCCTTTGCTGTGGCAGCAGGGGCTGGATGTTTGCACTCTTGGAGCTGGGCTCTTTCTATGGGCACAGAGCTGGATGCAGCATTCTTGGCTCAGAAAGAGAAGCTCCCGAGTGTTGAACCACTTGCTCTGACCCTGTTATGGATGGGTTGGACTTGAGACCTCCGGGGGTCCGTTCCAACCTCTGTTCTCTTATGATAATGCAATGACGGGTTATGAAGGGCCACAAAGATGCTGGAAGGCTGGAGCACGTCTACGATGTAGACAGGCTGAAAGAGCTGGGGGTGTTGAGCCTGGAGAAGGGAAGGCTCCAGGGAGCCTATCTTAGCAGTTGCCCATAGCTAAAGAGGGCCTAAAAGAAATCTGGAGAGGGTCTTTTCGCAAGGGTGTGCAGTGACAGGACACGGGGGAACGGCTTGAAGCTGAGAAAAGGGAGATTTAGCTTGGACTATAGGAAGAGGTTGTTCCCTTTGAGTCTGCTGGGACACTGGCACAGAGTGCCCAGAGAAGCTGTGGCTGCCTCATCGCTGGCAGTGTTCAAGGGCAGGTTGGACGGGAGGCAGCTTTGCTCTGAAGCAGTGCTTTGCCAGCTCCGATGTTCACAGGGGATGAGAGATGAAATCCAACTTTATTGTCAAGTTCTCGACTTGTACTCATGACTCAGATGAGCCTCGGCTGCACAAGAGAAGCTCAGCACGGCCTTGGAGTCCTTCTGACTGTGTTATTTGTTTACTGGCATAACACTGCTGCCGATTATTTTAGGGGTATAAAATATTCTTTGTATGACTGAAAATTAAGGACTCGTTGTACTTCCCATTCATAAAGGCCCAAGTGCAGCCCAGGGGAGCACAGGCTGTACAAGCTGCCCCTGGTGAGGCGCGTGCCGGCATCAGAGTCCTCTCGGGTGACACCTCTGGGCACCTAAAAGCCGTACGAAGGGTAACTCCTGCCTGGCCAAGCTGAGAGGCTGCAGTTGCGCATGAGGAGGCCAAGAGTGGATGTGGTTTCCCTCAGGTTCAGCACAGCTCTTGGCACGGTCTCCCTCAGCGCTGCTCTACCCAAGGGAAGCCATTGCAGTCTGGGTGGGGGGAAAAGAGGAGGGTGAAGCACTTGTGGCAGCAGCAACAGCTCCAACAGCTGAGGAGCCACCAGGGACATGCCAAGCACCAGGAGATGCAGGTGCCTGCTCCCGGGCTGCCACCTCCGCAGCCACCACGACTGCAGGAGGAGCAGCATAAGGCAGGGCCCTTCTCCTCCCCGATACCCGCAGAGCCACAGAGCCACCATCAGGCAAGAACAGACTGCCAGGGCCCTGCCACATTCTGGGATGTTGGGTGTCCTTCCAAGCGTGCCGCTGGAAGCGCTTCCATGGGCATTGCCAGAGCCCGCCAGGCCCTTTGCCTCCTTCCAGCAGCCCCGACGTGCTGCCACGGGCACTGCTGGAGGCCGCCAGGGCTCCTGCCTCTGTCTCCAATGCACCTCCATGTTCCGCGGGCACCCCCGGCTCCACGATGTCTTGCGGAACGCCGGTGAGCCTGCACGGGTTGTGCCGGATCCCGCCAGGCCCTGCCCCCTTCCGCAATGCCTGGCGGGCTCCTGAAGGGGTTGCAGGGTTCCGCAGCACGGGGAAAGGCAGTGGGAGCCGAGCGGGCATCCCAGGGGGTGGCAAATCCCGGGAGGGCTCTGGCAGCGCCTGCAGAATCCTGCCAGGGATCGCGGCACGGGCAATGGCGCTGGCGGGTTCTGGGAACCCTGCGGCAGCCCTGCAGGGGCAGAGCGCAGGCGTCTGCTGGCAGCGGGAGGAGGAGGCGGGATCCAGCAGTGCCAGCATCCAGCTGGGGGCAGCCCCTGGCCCCGACCCTGCCCAGCCCTGGGGGAGCCCTCACTGTCCGCTCTGCAGTGGCTGCCCCAGGCACACCTCGGCTGGCTCCAGCGCACAGCTGCTCTCCTGGGGAGCCCCCACCTCCTCCCAGGCCACCCTGGGGCGGCTGCGGGGTCTCTCTGCCCCACTGTGGGATGGAGGGATGTGGGCAGGGGAGGGAAGGGCAGCGCAAGGGACGTAACCGTACTGGGGACTGTCACAGACCGGGGCACAAAGGGCCCTGCTGGGACCCCGTCACCAAGGGCAGGAGGCGCAGGGCGTCCAGGGCAGGCTGGAGCTGGAGCTGGGATAGTCCCCGTGCCAGGAGCTCTCCTGCTCTCGGGAACCTTCTCTGCAGCTCTCTTTGCACCCAGCCGGGATGTGCTGCGCTTCCCCCATCTGCCGTGGCCCTCAGTGGGGAACTGCGGCGCTGCTGGATCTGCTGCTGCACACCTGAAGGGAAAGGGACTTGGAGCTGTGCCTCATTGTGCTTCACAGGGGAATGGTTCAGGGAAGTCATCCTTGTGGGGATAACTGAAAGGGCCTTATTAATGACCACTGGTAACTGGTGACTGAATTAAAACCAAATGGGAATCCAATGGTGATTTAGCAATAATTCAATTTTCATTCAACTGTTAATTCGCAATGATTTGAAGATTATTTAAATGACAATTTAGATGATGACTTAGACAATGAGTTTGCCTTCCAATTTCTGTTTGGTGCCTACAAGGAAGCTGGAGGGGGATTCTTTACAAGGGTATGCAGTGATCAGACACGTGGGAACAGCTTTAAGTTGACGGGGGGGGGTGTGGGGTGTGTGTGAATACAATGAGATCTTAGGAGGAAGTTCTTCCCTGTGAGCGTGGTGGGACACTGTCACAGACTGCCCAGAATGATATCCATCCAGCATTGGGTCTTTGCTGGTCCAAGGCATGCAGAGAGGCAGCTCTGCCCGGATTCACCTCTGATTTAATATAGACTTGATGAGAAGGAGAGAAATTCTGTTGAATAATGGTCAGGACTGAGAAAATGCTCCCTGCTCATGGCAAGATAGGAGTAAGAAAAACCAAAAACCCCTGGTTTGCCAGATTTGGGTGGGATTTGTGCTGTGGTGATCCTTATAGCGCCCGCAGAGCATCCTCAGGACCCACGGAGTATCCCCGAGAATGCCTGGAGCACCTCCAGAGCACCCCCTGCACCCAGTCAGAGCTCACGCATCACAATGACCTTGGGGGCATGGGGACCTCAGGGGTGGCTGATTCTGGAACTCCCACGGAACCCTTCACCGGAGGCACAGGCAGATGATAGCTGCCCCACGGAACACAAGCTGCTGCTGGAGGAGGCAAGAGCAGCTCCTCTGCTGCTTCCCGTCTTGGTGTCTCGGTGCTGGTGCTGCTGTGGACACAGTAGCGTGGCACAAGGCGGGTGGCGATGGCGATCTTGGGGTGCTTTAGGAGTTGCCAAGAACACCTCAAGTACCTTCCCCAGAGCGGCTGCTTTGGATTCGGTGTGTGAGTTGTGCTGGCTGAGCCGGCAGGCAAGCGCTGCAGCTGCCTTAAATCCTGGGATCTGCCTCATTCCTTGTGGGGAGAATAAGGGCCTGTGGGGATCGGACAAGGGGAAGGTCTTTAACCATACAGAGAGGGGAGATTGAGAGGAGATCTTAGAAGTTGTTCCCTGTGAGGGTGGTGGGACACTGGCACAGGGTGCCCAGAGAAGCTGGGGCTGCCCCATGGCTGGCCGTGTTGAAGGTCAGGTTGGATGGGGCTTGGAGCATGCTGATCTAGTGGAAGGTGTCCCTGCCCGTGGCAGGCGTTGGAACTGGATGAGCTTTAATGTCCCTCCCAACCCAAACCATTCCATGCTTCTGTGACCTCCTCAAGTTCCCGGCTCTGCCAAGTGGCAGCCCATGCTGCTGGAATGCACTGCCATGGGCTCGCTGGCAGGTGAGTGCTGGGCCTGGCTCTTGCCCTGGCTTTTTGGCCACTGCAGTGGGTGCTGCATGCAAGGAGGGATGTGGGAAGAGGCCCTGTGCTGGCTGAGTGTCGTGGTTTAAGCCTCTCTAACTCACGCAGCCCTTTCTCTCACTCACTTCCCCCTCTTTCTTCCCCCCACTCCCAGAGGGATGGGAAGGAGAATCAAAGAGAATGCAACTCCCACAGGTTGAGATAAGAACAGTTTAGTAACTAAAGTATAACACAGGTCACTACTGCTACCACCAATAATAATAATGACAAGGCAAATACAAGGAAAGAATACAATTTTCACCACCAAATACCATGCCTGACCACGCAGTGCATCCCCCACCCTTCCGCGTCTCTGCTCTCTGTTTTCCATCCTGGACATGCTGTGGTATGGAATAACCTCTTTGATCAGTTTGGGTCAGGTGTCCTGTCTCTGCTTCCTTCTGGCTTCCCCTCCTCCCTGGCAGAGCATGAAACACAGAAAGTCCTTGGCCAGACCAGAACATCACTAGAGCAGTAACTGAAACACTGGTGTTATCAGCTCTGTTCCCAGGCCCAAAATCAAAGACACAGTGCTGCAACAGCTACCAAGGAGGAGAAAAATGACTGCTGCTGCTGAACCCATGACACTGAGGTGGCATGGTCCTTCTGGGACCTGGGTTTCCCTCCCTGAAGCCCTATGGGCAGGGACTGGGGCTTTCTCACTGCTGTGATTGCAAAGCAGGGCATCCCCTATCCAAGGAGGTTGTGGTGTTCTCTGCTCCCTTCCCACTTGTGCCTCGGACGCCCCTTAGCTGCAGCCCCGCAGTGCTGCTCTGCCTCCCTTTGGCTGCATGGCCTCGGTCCAATGTTTCCTATGTTGCAGACTGGGAAGTGCTCTGTGTTCTGGGAAAGCTCGAGAGTCCCCTTCCAATCTTCCCTTTGAGGGCATCCTCTCCTCACCATGCTATTGATTCCTGAATCATGGAATCCCAGACTGGCTTGGGCTGCAAGGGACCTTAAAGCTCATCCAGGGGTTGGAGCTGGAGCAGCTTTAAGGTCCCTTCCAACCCAACCCTGTCTGGGATTCCATGATTCTCTGCTGTGCCAATGTCGGTCACTCTTCACTTCTCGTAGGTGGCCGTGACGCCCTGTTCCATTGCCCAGGTGGAGCTGCGACCCCTCGCATGCTTCACCTCTGGACCAAAGGCGCTGAGGAAGAGCAGCCCGGGAGGGACCTCCCCGAGCCACCTGGGGAGAGGCTGGTCCCCCTGCGGCACCTCCCAGAGCACCCCTGGGTGCTCAGTGGCCATGGGCATGATGCTGCTGCCATCACAAAGCTGCAGCAGTTGCTGTGGAGACACCCACTGTGATGGGGCCCCCATGATGAGCGGGGGCTATTTAAGGAGCGAGAGCCCTGCAGGAACCAGTGCAGAGGAGCCCTCTCCCTCGGGAGGCTGCATCTGCCCTGGCTGCCCTGTGCATCCAGGTACGTGGTCTTTGACTTTGCAATCCTGGTTTAGTGTTGGCTTGAAAGACATTGTGGGTGCGTGCTGCAAAGGGAGGAGAAGGTGTCAGGAGATGTGCTGGTGCCATGCCAGCTGTGGGAGCAGGGCATGGGTGAGGAGGAGGCACTGGGCTTGTTCATGTGCTTGGAGCTGAGCTCTTCCTGCAGAGGTGCTGGGGGCAAAGCAGGAGCCTTCTGTGTGCAGGAGCTGCTGGTGTCAGAGGTGCTGAGAAGGTGTCAGGGCGGGAGAACTTGTACCTCCCTGTCAGAGCCTGGGGCAGTGCAAGGCTCACCCCAGCTACCAGGAGCACCCCCTTAGTTTCATTCCCCCCCGGGCAGAGTGTTGAGCTCAATGCCAGCATCCTCACAGATATGATTTGAGGGGAGCCCCCCAGCTGCAGCCCCAAAACCTGACAGGATACCCCCCATATCTCCAGTTCCCCCCTCCCCAGTGATCTGTGGGGTGGTCTCCGTTGGCTGTAGCCCCTGTTTGAGGGCTCCGGTGGTCCCTCAAATTATTCTGCCCCCTGCAGACCTTGGGGACATTCACATGAACCTGCAAATCTCCCAAACCTCCACTTCCCTTCTGAACCCCAAATCCCACCCATTTACTGCCATGGGGCAAAAGGGGCACGGAAGAGTCAGGGTACCCTGGGACAAATGCAACCCCTCGTTCTGGAACATTGGGGGATCCCCAAATCCCTGCAGCACCCCGGGGAGCTGTGGGGATCTCCCCAATTCCCAAATCCCCTCTGAACCCCCAAACTCTTCCCCTCAACACATCTCCACCCTGGGGGAACGTTGCTCATCCCAGAGCTACTCAGGGTGCCCTGGGACACAGGTACCCCCATTTTCGGCACATGGAAGATCCCCCAATACAATGTGCTTCCTACAGTGAGTTTTGGGGAACCTCCCTCGAACCTCCAAATGTATCTTGAACCCCCAAATCCTTCCAACCCCCGAATTCCTCCCATTTATGGCAACGTGGCTCCCTAGGGCATCCAATGACATTCGGCTGCCCTGGGTTTGATGAACCTTCCATTTTCAGGAGATGGGGAGTCCCCCAAATAACAGAGCCACCCCGAGGAGTTTTGGGGACCAGCCTGAATCCCCAAAATCCTCCCGGGATCCTCCAGACTCTCCCCAGCCCCAAAGCCCGCAGCTCCAAAGCCTCCCCATCTCAGCATAGTGGCACAAATCAGCTACAAAAGGGGTGTCCCGAAAAGTGGGGTCCCCCCAGCTCCCATCTGGGGGTCCCCCAAGATGTTCTGGGACCCCAAATCCACTGGGGGGATCCCAACATTGCTTTGTGTTTGGAAGTGAATTCAGGGGGCTAGAGGGGGGGATCCCCCAAAAGGGGCACCCCAATAAAGGGGCACCCCAAAACCATGCTGCCCCCCCAAAGGGCCCTGGAGGCATCCAAAGCAATCGTGGGGCCCCCAAAATACTGGGGTACCCCAAATCTCCCTGAAGCACCACAAGAGCGGGCAGGACCCCCAAAAGGGGGGCCTGGGGCAGCCCAAAAGTGACCCGCACCTCCCATCATCCTGGGGCCCCCAACCCCAAATGAGCCCAAGGGACCCAAAATCCTGGAGGGGCCCCCAGAAAGTTGCTCCAACCCCCAAAGCCGCCAGACCCAAATTGCTCCTTATTGCCCCCAAACCACACCCCATGGGGCATTCCAGGACCCCCTCTGGTATCAGGGAGCCAGGCAGGCAGCCCCAGAGTGGGGGTGCCTAATTTGGGGTCTCACCCCAAAAAGGTCACGGAAGTTGTGTGGGGGATGAGCAGGAGCACCTGCAGCAGATACTGGGGGAGCTGGGAGGGACTGGGAAGGACCGAGATGGACTGGGAGCACTTGAAGCAGGCAGTGGGAGCACTGAGAGGGATGGGGAGTTGAGCACGGCTGCAAGCAGGAAAACCTGCGGCAGGGCCTGGGAGCACTGGGATATTGACACTCCAGCAGCATATTTCTCTCTCTTCATCTCCTCCCCATCCCTGGATCTGGTGCTGTCAGTGCTGTACTCAGTGGTGCCTCCAGCGGTGAACCCCTCATCTGCAGCCTGAGGAACCAGGAGCTCAGGGATGCTGTGAGGATGCTGCTGACTGGATGTGATTCAGCAGCCATACACTGCCTGCTGTCCTCTGCAAAGGGCTCCAAGTGCAGGTCATGACAGCCCATGTCTGTCTTTGCTGCTTTACATTTGGTTTCCGTTTTCCACTTGTGATGTTCCTGTGTTCAAAGACATGTCAGTTTTCATCCCCTGCTACTTCAGGATCTGCCCTCCTTGTCTGACCCACAGACTTTGTGTTAATGGGGGTCTCTCATTGTATTTAAGCATAATAAACCATTCCGCAGCAACTTCTTCTCTGTGATGTGTCATCACATGGCCGGAACAAAGGGGAATAAGATCAGGTTTCTGGCTGCTCCAGCTCTGGGATGGCTGCTCTGTGCCTGGAGCAGGAAGAGGTCTTGGGGAGCCCTTGAAGTCCTCAAGGACGGGGCTGCTGTGCTGGTGTGGGGAGATGGGATAGCATGGGGGGGCTGCAGAGCTCTCAGGGTGTCCTGGGCAGGAGAGCAGGGGACACAGGGGTCCCTGCAGAGGCCTCCCCTGCAACGGCACAGGCTGGGGCTGCCTGGCTGGGAGCACCCATGGGAAAGGCCTGGGTTTGCAGGAGCTGGACAGGGGGCAGCGTGTGCCCTGGCAGCAAGGGAGGAGAGCAGCATCGCGGGCTTTGTTGCATTAAAGGGAACAAAATAACCCCCTTCTTTATTAGAGGGGCCGTGAATGGCTCCAATATGCATCTACCAGTCTGGTCGCGTCCGCTATTTCGAACCGTACTTGTCCGGATTCACCGATAGTGCACCACACTGCCCCATCCAATCAGCCCCAACTACCAGTGCGACTGCATCTGATATATCGAACCTCTAATGGTCCGGATACAGCAATAGTGGCGATTGGCTACCGACACAGTGCAGTTTATTGCAATTGGCTACCGAAACAGAGCAGTTTATTGATTGCGATTGTCTACCAAAACAGTGAAGTTTATTGCGATTGGCTACTGAAACAGTGCAGCTTATTGAGGCAACAGGTACAGGTTCTTATGGATTGCCGGTGGTAAATACTGTCTGCAAAGCACGTGCGAATAATAGTTACATGGATACAAGCGCTCAATAAAGTTAACACAGCCTGGCTCTGAAATATACAGGTGACAGTAAAAGTAACTATAGAGATTCTAAGTTTTCCCAAGGAAGCACTGGATACAGTGCAAGTCTTACCCACTGCGTCCCTATGGGGTGGAAGAAAGGTCCAGCCTGTCAACCGGTCCCAAGACTCCGTTGATGTTATCTTCCTCGACTCGTCCACGATGGTATCTTCCCTGATATCCTCCTCTCTCTTGGGTCACTTTATACTATTTTCACCTTCAAGGTGGAGCTTGAATGCCTCCAGACAGACATACCTTTATCATTATTGATGCAAATCTCTCTCGCTTCACTTTTAAAGGTATATGACACCAAAAATTTAGAGCACACACTCAGAGGGGGTGGTCTCATTATGGTGGGGGGGTTGCACTGGAGATGGGAGTATATTTTAGCATGCAAATGCATTATAATGACATTATAATGAAGCAAAGCTCACACAGAGGACGGCACTTTGTCAAAAGATGGCAGGCTGCTGGCTCAGGGTAGCACATATGCAGCTTATTGGTTTCTGGTACCACCTGGTTCCCATCTTTGGTGATGTCAGGACAAAGTGCAGCTCCATCCTCTGTCTGTGTTGCCACAGGAACCGCTGTGCAGTGCACATTCCTGGCATACAGGTGTGGCTGCATCTCGTTTTTCCCTTATGTCTGCACAATGCTGCATTTCCCACATAAGTTTAATGCCTAATTTTCCCACAACGACCAGGAGCACGTCAGGAGAACAAGGGAAGGGATGTCCTGGAATGCTCCATCCAGGGTTCAGATCCCCAATTCAGGAACGCTGTTGGCAAGCAGGTGGGGTTTAGCAATGGGCCCTCAGGACAGGCAGGGACCGGAGCTCGGTGCCTGTGGGGAGAGGCTGGGGGAGTTGGGCTTGTCCATCCCGGAGAAGGGAAGGCTGATGGGAGCTGGCATCTTGGCAAGGGAAGGCTGTCACTTGCTCTGACTCTCTTCCTGCCAGGTTGGACTTGAGTCCTCCTGGGGCCTCTTCCAACCTCTTATGATCCTACAAAGATGGACTTATGAAGGGCTACAAAGATGCCAAGAGGGCTAAAGCACGTCTCCAATGAAGACAGGCTGGGAGAGCTGTTGGTGTCCAGCCTGGAGAAGAGAAGGCTCCAGGGAGACCTTACTAAGCCCAGATCTAAACAGGGCCTGCAAGAAATCTGGAGTGGAGCTTTTTACAAGGGTCTGCAATGACAAAGTTGAATGGCTTTAAAATGAAAGAGGGGAGATTTAGATCAGACATTAGGAAGGAATTGTTCCTTGTGAGAGTGGTGGGACATTGGCACAGGGTGCCAAGGGAAGCTGTGGCTGCCCCATCCCTGGCAGTGTTCAAGGCCAGGTTGGACACAGGGGCTTGGAGCAAGCTGCTCTAATGGACCACTCTAAAGCACCCTCATAACACCCAGAAACACCCCTGAAACATCTCATAAAAACCCCAAACCACCCCACAACACCCAAGGGACACCCTAAAACATTCCCAGCCCCCGAAACATCACTGGCATGCCCCAAACTCCTCATGCCCTTGTACCCTCCCTGCTGTGAGACTGTGGCCTAACCCGAACCCTAACCCCTTACCCTAAATCTTATTCCTGACCATAACCCTTGTTTCTGACCCTAAGTCTAACCCTCACTCATTTTTATAGTAAGCTATAATATAATGTAATTAAAATTATCATTTATTATAATAGCAATTATTATCTATATTGACATTATAAATTATACAGTCCAATATAAATGCGTTTCAGCCCAGTGGGCCCATGACACTTCAGGCCATAGAAACTGGGGGATCACTCAGAAGGGACAGGTCGCTGCTGAGGTCGGGTTGGGTGTCACTCAGCAGGTGCTGAGCAATTGTGTTGGGCATCACTGCTCGTTCTAGGCACTTTCTTTCCCCTTTTGGTTCTGTATCTCCCCCCTTCTTCTTTCCGTTCTTATTAATACCAAGACTACAAGTATTACATTGTACCTGATTTCAGTTCCTGACCTATGCTCATCTCCACCCATGGGTTTCACACTGTTCCCATTCTCCTCCCCATCCCACCCGGGTGCTCAGCGAGCGGCTGTTGGTGCTGAGCTCCCGGCTGGGGTTCCACACGGACCCTATCCTGGCCCATTTGCTGTGGCAGCAGGGGCTGGACATTTGCGCTCTTGGTGCTGGGCTCTTTCTATGGGCCCGCAGCTGCAAGCAGCATTCCCTGGCTCAGGAAGCGCAGCTCCCGAGTGGGGCCGGGGCTGGGGCAGTGCTTGCCAAGGGCAGGGGAGGCCCAGCAACAGCTCCTGCCCTGGCACTGCTGCTGGGGGAGCACAGGGGCTCCCGCGGGCATTGCCGCAGTCAGCATTGCGCCGGTGAGCCCAGAGCCCACCGGCTCCTTCCCACCTTGCGCAATGCCCGGGGGGCTTCTGGGCTGTGCCTGCGCCTGCAGGGCCTGACAGCAGCAGCAGCTGCACTGCCCAGGGGCTGCTCCTGCCCTGACACCTTCTCAGCACCTCTGGCACCAGCAGCTCCTGCACACAGAAGGCTCCTGCTTCGCCCCCAGCACCTCTGCAGGCAGAGGGGAGCTCCAAGCACACGAACAAGCCCAGTGCCTCCTCCTCACCCATGCCCTGCTCCCACAGCTGGCATGGCACCAGCACATCTCCTGACACCTTCTCCTCCCTTTGCAGCACGCGCCCACAATGCGTTTCAAGCCAACACTAAACTAGGTGTCATGGGTCGAGCAGCAGCAGTCATTTTTCTGCTTCTTGGTAGCTGGTGCAGCACTATGTTTTTGATTTTGGGCCTGGGAACAGTGCTGATAACACCAGTGTTTCGGTTACTGCTTAGTGATGTTTTGGTCTGGCCAAGGACTTTCTGAGTTTCAGGCTCTGCCAGGGAGGAGGGGTATACAAAAGGTGATGGTGGTCTTTGAGAGTCGTTTACAGTATTCATACCTGCTGGCAGTCTTTGGAGCTCCAGCTTAATTAACATTACAGACATAGCAATCATCCTGTCTTCCTATTGAGCAGATAGTTTCACTGCTCCCTCCCTGCACATCTGCTGGTATCGGATACTCCCCATCCCCAGATCCTGTTTTTCTACACTTTTGTACTAAGGTCCGAAGGACCTAAACCTAAGTCAATTACCTTCCAGGTCTCAGTTATTTTCCATTACAAAGCCACCAGACTTTACAGTTACTTAGAACTGATCGCATTTGGTGCCTCCTTGTCTCAAATCCCCCCTTTTTCTGTCTTTTTGCAAATTCTTTTGCAATACTTTATATACTACCATTACTGTCTAGAGTCCTTTTGATATAATTTCCTGTTTCCACTTGACGCTTGATTTAATTTTTTTTCCAGTCTTCATAGCTTATCATAGATTGTTTACAATACCAGAAGGAACACTGTATCAAACCACAAGTAATCAATATGTAAACAATTAACATTAATATTCCTGCAACCAGTTGCCTTAACCAGGAGAGAGTAGGTAACTATGAGGTTAACATTTTCCATATTTCTTCAAACCCCCAGGAGGTATCATCCTTGGCAATTTCATGAAATATTTTAGTTTGTTTCCAAATTTCCTCCAGATCTGTTTCAATTCTGCCACTTTGATCTATGTAGGAACAGCAACTTTCATTGGTTATGGAACAAACCCCTCCTTATGAAGCCAATAACACATCTAGAGCCATTCACAGTTTTGTAGTATCAATGGTTTTACTCTCTATTTCCTCTGTGGTTGCTGAGATATTTACAATTGCTTTCTCTAATTCACTTGCTCCCAAAGATGGAATTAGCCCTCTCACAAAACTATGAAATGCAGTGTTCTGTTCAGCAATAGGGTTAAACCCTCGCTTAATCCATTCATAGGTTACCAGTGTTTACCCACAAATTAGTGGGTAATTATCTATTAGAGATAGTGCTGGGAATTGAAACGCCAATTAATGGTAGGTCCGGATTTTCTCCTGATTTAGGCAACTGTGCACACACCCAACAGTCACTATGATTAAAAACCTTAGTAACATTCTGCATTAAATTCAGGTATAAGTTTTGGTCCCAGGCTTGTACACCAGTTATCATATAAATCCAAATTATGACAGATGCAATTTTGTATGTCATGTCTTCTCTGGTTCTGGTGCTTTCTTCATTCTTGATCCAAGCAGATTGTTCCTTTATCTTCACTGCTGTAAAGGTGGTCAACAATTTCTGGTATGGTCCGCTCCACTTCTCCTGTAGAGGATCTCCTGAAAAATTCTTAACATAAACCCAGTCTCTGGATCTGAAAGGGTGAATCGGATACTCCAAATCTCTTGCTCTTGTCCTTAATATTCTCTTATTTATTTCTTCTAATTGTTTTCCCAGATTGACCAGAAACTCTCCGAGATAGCCTTCTCCCACTTCCTGAAGACTTTCTTCTTTAAACTAGGATTGATATGGTCTTCCATATAAAATTCTACATGGCCTAGCCTCTTCTTTCGACCGAGGTTTAGTTCGAATTCTTAATAGAGCCAGTGGTAAAGCTTGGTACCAATATAAATTCGTTTTCTGACATATTTTACTGATCTGTTGTTTGATCAGATGTTTCATCTTTCCTACTAGCCCACTGGCCTGAGGCCTGTATGGAACATGTAGTTCATGGAACATGTATGTAACATGTAGCCAATCAAATTCTGATTTTTTGCTAATTTCTTGTAACAATTTTGCACTAAAATGCAAGCTTCGGTCGGAAGAAATTGCTGCTGGCATTCCAAAACAAGGTATTATATCATTTCAGAATGTTTTAATTACTTGTCTTGCATTATTTATTCTACAAGAATAATGCTTCTGGCCACCCTGAAGAAGTATCCGTTAATACCAACAAATATCGATAACCTCCTTTTCTTGGTAATTCAGAAAAATCTATTGGCCCCTGTTGTCCCTGATAACTTCCTCTCCCAATTGTCCCAATTTGATTTAAGACAGAGCTGACATTGTTTTGTCACTAATTGAACTGTGGGGTATAAATTTCTTCCTATGATCTGTTTGTTTAAATGTTCATAAAGAGCATTAATTCCCCAATGAGTTTTGTTACGTTCATCTTGTATCAACTTCCATAATTGATTATAAGGGATCACTACTCACCTATCAGGTATCTGAACCCAACCCTCTTAGTTTTCCTGTCCTTTGAGATCTTCAATTTTCTATCTCTTGAATATCTAGGTTTAGATTTCTCAATTGTTAGTTTGCCGTCAGGGATTAAGGACATAATTTTAGATTGTTCAGCTGCTCATTTGGCGTCAAAATTGGCCAAATTATTTCCAAGTTCCTGAGAAGAGTCACTTTGTTGATGCCCTTGACAAGACATAATAACGACTTCCTCAGGTAGCTAAACAGCTTCCAGTAGTCGTAGAATTAGCTAAACAGCTTCCAGTAGTCGTAGAATTTCTGTAGCATGTTTAATCTATTTCCCCTGGGTGTTATCCTTTTCTCTTTAGCCAATTCCAGGACTCTCATTCAGATTGTTCCAGAAGTTTTTCTTTCAAATCTGGTTGGCTCAAATATGCAGTCTCTATAGTGGCCAAGCAGTCGTGCGTTAGTAGTTCTGTCAGTTGTTCCTGCAAAAAGGATGCTGGATTCACAACATTAGTGACCACAATTTCTGTGTCATCGTGTTCCACAGGGGTGGCCTGGTCTTTTTTAAAAAATGTGAAGGAGATAACCAGTGGGCTCCTTTCTGTTCCAGGACTGCTGATACAACATGGGACACTAGTACAATCTTTTGTCCCAAGGGAAATTTGTGAGCCTCTTCAGTATTCATGACAACTGCCACCACAGCCCTTAGCATCCGGGCCATCCTTTTCTTGCTTCATCCAGCTGTTTTGAAAAATACACCACTGCCCTCTTATAGGGTCCTATTTTCTGAGCAAGGACACCCAGAGCTGTTCCCTGTTCTTCATTGGAATATAGCCAAAAGGGTTTAGTCACATCTGGAAGTCACAGAGCTGCAGCTCTCATTAGCTCTTGTTTTTAAATTTCTAAAAGCCCCCCCCCCCCCCCCCCCCGAATCACTCCATTCCAAAGAGGGAGTATTTCCTTTTAACAGTTCATATAGGGGTCTTACCGGAACACCATAACCATGCATCCAAAGTCTGCATCATCCAGTCATTCCCAGGAACGTCCAGAGCTCCTTGATGGTGAACGGTCATGGAGTCTGATAAATAGCTTCTTTTCTACTTGTTCCAAGTTCTCTCTGTCCTCCTGTTATTTCATATCCTAGGTGGGAAACTCCGGTTTGCATTAGTTTGGCCTCTTGTTTGGATACCCAGTAAGCATTCAGTCCCAGAAAATTCAATAATCCCACCATTCACTGGACACATTCTTCGTTTCTGGGGCAATTCATAGGTCATCCAAATATTGCAACAGTCCCCATCTGAGTGGGTGGTTGCCATGATTCTAATTCCAGTGCTCATTTTCAAAAATGGTAAACGCTTGAGGTAATACCGTCCAAGTTAATTGGGTTTTACTTACTGTGTCAGGATTTTCTCATTCAAGAGCAGATAAATTCTGATTTTCTTTGGCCAATGATAAGCAAACAAAAGAGTCATTTAAATCCAAGATGGCAAACCATTTCTGATTATTATTCAATTTAGTCAATAAGGTATACGGATTACTACTGGATGAATATCCTCTGCAAATTTGTTGATTGTTCTGAGATCTTTACTGTCAAAATAGGAGTATTATATTCCAATTCACATTCAATTAATAATCTATATTTTAAACATTTATCAATGATTTTTAATCCCCTTTCCCTGCAATTTTAAGGGATACTGGTTTATTCTAATTGGGCAGCCCCCCCCCCCCCTTT
The DNA here is from genome assembly GCA_028858755.1 of Ara ararauna. NCBI lineage: Eukaryota > Metazoa > Chordata > Aves > Psittaciformes > Psittacidae > Ara > Ara ararauna. Next base: position 23,703 of record JAQZCJ010000185.1, read on the forward strand.
TATTTCTACTTTAACAGGCAAAGCATTTTTCGCCTTACCTGGAACCTCAGATGCCCATACTCCCAGATATACCTGATGAAGGATTTCTTCTATTTCAGGGAGGTCCGCTTTTCTGTTGAATTAAAGATAAACTCAAATTCCATTAATTCTAAATTCCATTTTGCCTTTTTTAAATGTTGCTTCTCCCCCTAGTAAAGATTTTGGAGAATTTGAATTTGGCATGCATAAAAATCTATGCATTCCTATTTTCCCAATTTGTACTTTAAGGGTTTCAGACAGAATGCCTTTTTTTTTTTTTTTTCTTGGTGGCCAGTAGCTCCCACATCTGTAACAAATTCTTTTCCCTCTGATTTAACACCAAATAAGTTGCTCCTGTATCCACTATAATTCCACTTTATTTCCTCTAGTTCCTAGTTTTAATTTAACCAGTGGATTTGCTAGGGTAGATTCCCCAGCTCCCTGTCAGTCTAGTTCCAGCTCAGTCACCGGAACCACCACATGGCTCTCCCCCCAGGGCAGTCTCACTTCCAATGTCCAAACTTCCCACAGCACACACACCGATCCAGTCCCACAGGAGAAGAACCCACTCCCTCACCACCGCCTGACATCCCTCCACCTCTGCTTCCCCAGCACTCATCCCACGCTCAAACACAGGAGCTGCCCAAGCTCCCCTCCTTTCCCTCTTGGTTTTCCTTAACTTTAAACATCTTTCCCCAGTATCACAATCTGAACAACATCTCTCCAGCTTAGCTTTCAGTTTTTCCCTGTCCTTTTCCAAAGCCAAAATTAAGGGATCTGGCGGAACTATATTAATTTCGCATTACGTCTGTCACTCCGGCTGATTTCTTAAAGTGAAAAACATAGATGCATACATTACTTCATCTCATTTTCCTTGCCACCTCAAAAACATTAATTGTAACAATATATAATAGTCCAAAGTTCCATTTTTAGGCCATTTTGCCTGATCTTCCAAAGTATACAAAGGCCACCATTGGTTACAATATTTTATCAACGTTTTCTCATTTACTGAGCCCCCCGGAAACCCTTCCAGTTCTTTCCAATGCGCCAAAATGCACCCTAAAGGACTCTTCTTCCACATTTCTCCACTCTGTCGATTTCCCATTATCAATATCGCATTCACACACACACGATCCCACAGACACTCTCCACACAGTTACAACACCTGAGACAGAGACAGAGACTAAATTCTATCAAACAACAATTAATAACAGTTACAACAGCCTGTCACCAATACCAAAGTCACAGGACCAAAATCATCACTGTAACAAGCCACATAACAGACATTCCACACATTTACTCACAATGTTGAAAAAAGACAAAAGCATACACCAAGGACACAAACGCTAATTAGCAGCACGATAAAAATAAATACAGTTCGCCATTTATTAGTTACTCAAGCACAGCATCAAATACCGGTTTTCAGAAATTGGGTCAGATGCCAGAATAATACAACCGCGTTCCTGCATATGACGTCTCCTACGCCTTAAGGAACAATTCAGAATGTATACCTGTATACCAAACGGACGCCAGCAGCCGGGTATACGCCTTTACCTATGAGATTTTCCTATCTCGATTTATGGAAGGCTTTGTTATTCCTGTGTACACCTTACGGAATATTAACCACGTTCCTGAGTTGGGCGTCTCCTACGCCTTATGGAACGCTAACCCGCGCTCCTGCATAGGACACCTCCTACGCCTTATGGAACGCTAACCCGCGCTCCTGCATAGGACGTCTCCTACGCCTTATGGAACGCTAACCCGCGCTCCTGCATAGGACGTCTCCTACGCCTTATGGAACGCTAACCCGCGCTCCTGCATAGGACGTCTCCCACGCCTTATGGAATGCTACAAAATAGAATAATCAAAAGTATACCTTCACAGTGGTGGTGATGCTCCTTGTCTGCTCCCGCAGTGATCCGAGTGAGTCAAGGGGTCTCTCCGGGGAAATTTGTCCCGGGGGCCCTAGGGAGCCCTGTCCTCAGCGGGTCCTGCAGCCGAGCAGAGAAGGTCCCATCTGGGGTGCCAAATTGATTCGGAGAAAACTCCTCAAACAAACTCACCAACAAAGTTTTAATTTGACCAGCAGGTATTCTTTACTGCGGCGCCGGGAGACACGGGGGATAGCTCCTCCGAGCGAGTCTCCCGTATTGCCGCACAGGCCATCCTCATACAGCCACTGGGCATACATACATATTCATGAGGCTGCACATCAGTTACATCATTTTCCAGAAAGTTTCCCGTAGGTATACAAAAGGTGATGGTGGTCTTTGAGAGTCGTTTACAGTATTCATACCTGCTGGCAGTCTTTGGAGCTCCAGCTTAATTAACATTACAGACATAGCAATCATCCTGTCTTCCTATTGAGCAGATAGTTTCACTGCTCCCTCCCTGCACATCTGCTGGTATCGGATACTCCCCATCCCAGATCCTGTTTTTCTACACTTTTGTACTAAGGTCCGAAGGACCTAAACCTAAGTCAATTACCTTCCAGGTCTCAGTTATTTTCCATTACAAAGCCACCAGACTTTACAGTTACTTGGAACTGATCGCATTTGGTGCCTCCTTGTCTCACCCTGCAGCACCCTTGGCTTTCAGCCCCACAGCAGAGCCCTTCTGCAGCCGCTTCTCAGCTCTCGTTGTTGGCTGGCAGCTTCCAAAGGCACTTCTGCCTCTGCCGCAGCCAGAGCCATGGCCCAGCCCGTGCTGCGGTGTGTGGAGCGCTCCGATGGCACCATCAAGTGAGCGCAGGGCTCGGCAGCGCTGGCAGGAGCAGAGCTGTGGCCCTGACCCTGCTCCCGGGGCAGACGCGGCTCAGTTCCAGCGCTCGGTGCTTCTGGGCACGAACCTTCGGTTGCGGCGCCCCCTCCGCCTGCACCGCCGCCATGACACCGGGCGGCGCGGGGGGACGACGTCAGAGCCGGCGCCACGGAGGGGAGGGCAGGAAGGGGCCGGAAGGGGGCGGGCGCGCGGCGTCTGTGGGAGCGTGGGGAGGGGGTGGGGAGGGAAGGGCGGGAGGGAGCCGGGATCGGGGTGCATGGAGCCGGGATCGAGCGGGATGGAGCCGGGATCGGGGTGCATGGAGCCCGGATCGAGCGGGATGGAGCCACTATCAAACATGGATGGAGCCGGGATCGGGATGGAGCCGGGATAGGAGCGGGATGGAGCCGTGATTGGAACGGGATGGAGCCGGGCAGGAGCGGGGTGAGCGGGGCCGTGGCAGGGATTGAGTGGGAAGGGCAGCGCTGTGGGTTGGGCTCGAGCCGCGGGCAGGGGGTCGGGAGCAGGGATGCAGTGGGGTGAGGTGGGCTGGGCTGTGCCAGGAGGGCACGGGCAGCGGGGCCTGAGCCAGCAGGGGAGGTGCAGGCAGGGCTGGAGCCCACGCTGGGGCAGGGGCTGGGCATGCTGGGGATGGCGGCAGCACCGTTGTGTCCCCCCAGGGTGGGCTCTCAGGAGCCTGACCCCAGGTGCTGTGCTTTTGGTGCAGGGGTGCCACGAGCAGGCGGCTCCTTGGGGAAAGCTGCTCGCTGCCCCTTCGCATCAGGTAAAGGTCTGAGCCCCCCACCTTGTGTGTGCCGTGCACAGCGTGTGTGTGCAGCCAAGAGAGTCTGGCTGAGAACTGCCCCAGGCCTGAACCACTGTCTTGGGCAGCCCAGGCAAGGAGATGGGCACAGCCCCCGGCAGAGCCCGGACTAAGGAACCCCTGCCGTGCTGAATCAGCACTGTCTGCGTTGATGACCAGTGTACAAGGTGTGTCTGGAGGACTAAAGGGTTGGTTGCAGAAGGAAACACTTGCAGTGCAGACATGTTTCCTGGCCCTAAGGATCAGTTCCCAGGATCTGGAGTACATCTTTGTGTATTGTAGAATGTTGTTGTGTTCAAATGCAATTTGTCATTCTTGTGTGACACGATGATGATTATGTAAATGATGATATGTCATGTTTGGCATCTCTTTTATAGGTACATTCTTAATGCATACAGAAGCTGAGATAAGCTTAAGCAATGGCTGTCTGGCTTTAGCCCATTGCAGGACATCTTGTATGTATTCAGATGGCTGCAATGAAACAAGAGGCTGGCTCCAATGTGCCATTAGGCTGGAGAGGCTTCCCTGGGGCTCCCTCCTACCGTCTGATGCTAAAGCTGTTTCCCTGGAACACATCATAACCAGACTTGAGCGAGGAAGGTCAAAGTGAAATGAAGGCAGCAGTGCTCATCTCAAGCTTTCTTCACAGTTCTGCAACAGGAGAGTAAGTTGGAATTGGGATGGTTGTTAGGACCTTGCTCCTTTCCAATGTGAAGATCATGCCATGAGGAATAACACTTTAAAGAACCTGGTGTTTTCTCTCTTAAGAGAAACAAATGAAGACAGGAATCCCATTCAAAGACCGTTTCTCTCAGTGCAGGAACGTGATTGTCTGCCTTTTTGTTTTTCTTCTTTCCAGAGCACTGTGGAGTAAGTGGGGCCTGGCTGTGTCCCAGTTCCTCAGGTGGTCCCACTTGGAATCCCTCTTCCAGGGAAGGCTGACCATGCAGTAGACACAGATGCTGTTCTAGAAATGAATTCAGGTCTGAATAAGAGGTTTGATTCCAGGTAAAATCTTCTCTTAAGTGTTCATGTGGACCTTTGAGCCTC
>JAQZCJ010000227.1:0-27955 GCA_028858755.1 Ara ararauna
CCCCCATAATGGGACATCCCAGAGATAGGGACCCCCCCCCATGTAAAATAGGGACTCCCCCAAAGAAATTTGCCCCCCCCCCCCCCAAAAAATGTCGGGGGGATGAGGTTAAGTGTTGGGACACCCCCATAATGGTGGGGGGGGGATGGGTTGAGGGGGATCCATTGGGGGGGGGATTTGAGCACCCTCCCTGACCCCTGTGTGCCCCCCCCATAATGGGACATCCCAGAGACAGGGACCCCCCCACACACACAATGGGGGGGATGGGGTTAAGTGTTGGGACACCCCATAATGGCTGGGGGGGGGTGGGGGGGGGTTTGAGCCCCCTCCCTGACCCCTCTGTGCCCCCCCCCCCCCCCCGCAGGCGTCGGTGCCCCCCCCCGCGCAGGCTCTGCACCACCTCCCGCAGCGCTGCTCCCGCACCAGGGCCTGAACCCACTGCTGCATCCGCCCCCCCCCGCGCAGCCGTGGATGGGGCCCCCCCGTGCGCCCATTGCTGGTGAGACCCCGCGGACAGCCCATAATAACCCCCATAGACGCTTCATACTAACCCCCATAGTAACCCCTATAGACACCCCATAATAACCCCCATAGTAACCCCTATAGACACCGCATAATAACTCCCATAGTAACCCTATAGACACCCATAATAACCCCCATAGTAACCCCTATAGACACCCCATAGTAACCCCCATAGTAACCCCTATAGACACCCCATAGACACCCCATAATAACCCCAGTACCCCCCCAATAACCCCTATAGACATCCCGTAATAACCACCATAGATACCCCATAATAACCCCCACAGATGCCCCATTACCCCCATAGTAACCGCTATAGACACCCCATAATAACCCCCATAGTAACCCCTATAGACACCCCATAATAACCCCCATAGTAACCCCTATAGACACCCCATAGACACCCCATAATAACCCCCATAGTAACCCTATAGACACCCCATAGTAACCCCCATAGTAACCCCTATAGACACCCCATAGACACCCCATAATAACCCCAGTACCCCCCTAATAACCCCTATAGACATCCGGTAATAACCACCATAGATACCCCATAATAACCCCCACAGATGCCCCATTACCCCATAGTAACCGCTATAGACACCCCATAATAACCCCATAGTAACCCCCATAGCCACCCCGTAATAACCCCCATAGTAACCCCTATAGACACCCCATAATAACCCCCATAGTAACCCCTATAGACACCCTGTAATAACCCCCATAGTAACCCCTATAGACACCCCATAATAACCCCCATAGTAACCCCTATAGCCACCCCATAATAACCCCCATAGTAACCCCTATAGACACCCCATAGCCACCCCATAATAACCCCCATAGTAACCCCTATAGCCACCCCATAGCCACCCCATAATAACCCCCATAGTAACCCCTATAGCCACCCATAGCCACCCCATAATAACCCCCATAGTAACCCCTATAGCCACCCCATAATAACCCCCATAGTAACCCCTATAGCCACCCATAGCCACCCCATAATAACCCCTATAGACACCCCATAGCCACCCCATAATAACCCCCATAGTAACCCCTATAGCCACCCCATAATAACCCCCATAGTAACCCCTATAGCCACCCCATAATAACCCCCACAGACCCCACCTCCTCCCGCAGCCCTCACAGTCCCCCTGGGACCCCATAACCCCCCAATGCCCCCCCCAACCCCTTTCTTCCCCCCCCCAGGTCAGATGCTGCTGCCCCCCGGCCCCCCCCGGGGCCCCATCCCCCCCCCGGGGCTGCCCCCGGTGCAGGCGCCCAGCGTGATGGAGGAGGACATCCTCATGGACCTCATTTAGGGGGGGCCCCCCCCCGGGACCGGTTTTGGGTGTCCCCCCCCCGGGGACAGTTTTGGGGTGTCCCCCCCCCCCCCCATTTGTGCTCAATAAATGGGCTCCAAGCCGGGGGCTTTGGGGTGCTCGAGGTTTGGGGGGGGCGGGGGGGGTCATGGCCCCTCCCCAGTGCCCCAAATTGCCCCCAAAGGGCTCTTTCGGGCGCTTCGGAGCTGCTTGGGGGCAGTTGGGGCGCAATGTGGGGCAATTGCGGCCGTTGGGGGGGGACGTGGGGCAGTTTGGGGGTTTTGGGGGCAATTTTGGGTCGTTTTGGGGGTATTTTAGGGGGGCTTTGGGGCAAATTGGGGGGCTGAGGGGGGGGAGGGGCGAACCCCCCTCCCCCATTACCACGGGTTGTGCCCCTCCCCCACCCCGTTCCGGCGCCGTTGGGATACGTTGGGACCCTCCCCCCCCCCCCCCCCCACTCTCCACATTTAAATTTCGCTTTTTTATTCTGTCCAAAAAAGGGAATTCGGTTAAAAAGGGGGTGGGGGAGGGGCCGGTGACAGCGCGGCCCCGGGAGGGGGGGAAGGGGGGGTGGGGGAGGGGCGTGCTTTACCTGCGAAGAGACGTGGTGGGGGGAGGGGGGTGGGGAGGGGCGGGGGGGGGGAGGGGCAATAAATTAAATACGGAGAAAGGAACGGAAAAAAAATGAAAAAAAAAAACGGGGGAGGGAAATGGGGAATTTTGAGCGTCGCGATCGCGGCCCTGGGGGGAGGGGCGGAGGGGGAGGGGTCCGTTTCTTCCCCTTCCCCCCCCTTTCGTTCTCCGCAGCCGCTGATTGGTGGCTTGCTTGGTTGCTGAGGCGCTGATTGGCTGCTGGCTTGGGTGGCGGCTGCGCGGCGGCTGCTGATTGGCTGCGGCTTGGTGGGGGGGAGGGGCGGGCAGTGCGGCACCTCGGCAGCAGGAAGAGAGAGTGTCAGTGGGGGAGGGGCGGGAGCGAGCGGCCCCTCCCCCCTCCCCTCCCCCCCCACCCCACACATTGCCCCTCCCCCCCCGCCCCTCCCCCCGCCCCTCCCCCCGCAGACCCGGCTCGTTCTGGGGCGACCCCCGCCCCTCCCCCACCCCCAGCTGGGGGTCACTTGGGGGGCAGCGTCCAGCAGGGGTCAACCGGGGGTCACTTGGGGGTCCGGGTTGAGGCAGCGTCCAGATGGGGGCAGCAGTGGGGCAGCGGCCGCTATGGGGCAGCCCCCAGCCTGGGGGCTCGGCTGTGGGTCAGCTCTGAGTCACTTATGGGCAGCAGTGGGGGGGCAGCTCCCGGGGCTGTAGCTCTGCTGTGGGTCTGGAGAGGGGAGGGGGGGGGGGGGGGGGGGGGGGGGGGGGGTGGGGGAGCACCCGGCTGTTGGTCACTTGGGGGGGGTCCGAAGTGGAGCAGCACCTGGCTGTGGGGCAGCTCCCAGCTATGGGGCAGCTATGGGGCAGTCCCAGCTATGAATCAGCAATGGGGCAGCTCCCAGCTATGAATCAGCAATGGGGCAGTCCCATCTGTGGGTCAGCAGTGGGGCAGCTCCCATCTGTGGGTCAGCAATGGGGCAGTCCCAGCTGTGGGTCAGCAATGGGGCAGCTCCCATCTGTGGGTCAGCAATGGGGCAGCTCCCAGCCATGGGGCAGCTCCCATGTGTGGGTCAGCAGTGGGGCAGTCCCAGCTGTGGGTCAGCAGTGGGGCAGCCCCAGCCATGGGGCAGCAATGGGGCAGCTCCCATCTGTGGGTCAGCCATGGGGCAGCTCCCAGCTATGAATCAGCCATGGGGCAGCTCCCATGTGTGGGGCAGCAGTGGGGCAGCCCCAGCCATGGGGCAGCAATGGGGCAGCTCCCATCTGTGGGTCAGCAATGGGGCAGCTCCCAGCCATGGGGCAGCTCCCATCTGTGGGTCAGCAGTGGGGCAGCTCCCAGCTATGAATCAGCCATGGGGCAGCAGTGGGGCAGTCCCAGCCGTGGGGCACAGGGGTCAGCAGCAGCTCCCTGCCCCGCTGTGGCTCTGCCGTGGGGCTCAGCAGGGGGGCAGCGCGGGGAGGCTCCGTTTGCAGTCGATGGCGCTGCCGTCGGGGCCGCTGTAGGTGAGCGGCAGCGCCCCCAGGAACCGGCGGCGGCTCTCGGCGGTGTCCAGGGCCAGGGCGGCCCCGACCGCGGCCACCGGCAGCGTCGGCCGGAAGCTGAGGAGAGAAGGAGGTCAGGGGGGGCCGAGCCCCACACATGGGGGGCGCAGCCCCATAGATGTGGAGGGACACGGCCCCGGGGGGAGGGGGAGGATGGGGCCCCATAGATGGGGGGCACAGCCCCATAGATGGGGCCCCATAGACAAGGGATACAGCCCCATAGATGGGGGGCACAGCCCTATAGACAAGGACACAGCCCCATAGATAGGGGGCACAGCCCCATAGATGGGGGGCACAGCCCTATAGATGGGGCCCCATAGACAAGGGATACAGCCCCATAGATGGGGGGCACAGCCCCATAGATGGGGCCCTATAGACAAGGGACAGAGCTCCATAGATGGGGGGCACAGCCCTATAGACAAGGACACAGCCCCATAGATGGGGGGCACAGCCCTATAGATGGGGCCCTACAGACAAAGGATACAGCCCCATAGATGGGGGGCACAGCCCCATAGATGGGGCCCTATAGACAAGGGACAGAGCTCCATAGATAGGGGGCACAGCCCTATAGACAAGGACACAGCCCCATAGATAGGGGGCACAGCCCCATAGATGGGGGGCACAGCCCTATAGATGGGGCCCTATAGACAAAGGATACAGCCCCATAGATGGGGGGCACAGCCCCATAGATAGAGGGCACAGCCCTATAGATAGGGCCCCATACACAAGGGGCACAGCCCCATAGACGGAGGATGTAGCCTCATAGACAAGGGACACAGCCCCATAGATGGAGCCCCATAGATGGGACACAGCCCCATAGATGGAGAATTGGGCCCCACAGATGAGGTACGCAGCCCCACAGATGGGGGGCACAGCCGTACACATGGGCAGCACAACCCCATAGATGGAGGATGTGGCCCCATAGATGTGGGACATGGGCCCCCAGCCAGGGGGGACAGAGCCACACAAGTGGGGGGCACAGCCCCATAGATGTGGATACAGACCTGGGGGGGGGGGGGGGGATGCAGCCCCACAGATGGAGGCCACAGCCCTATAGATATGGACAGGCACAGCCTCATAGATGGGGAGCACAGCCCCAAGGGATGGGGGATGCGGCCCCATAGCAGAGGACTCAACCCCATAGATGGGGCTGGGGGACACGGCCCCATAGCAGAGGATACAGCCCCAATGTGGGGCAGAAACGGGGGCTCCTGTACTCACTATGGGGCACAACGGGGGCTCACGCACCCAAGGTGGGGCAGAGCTGAGGTTCCCACCCCACTATGGGGCAGAAATGGGGCTCAGCCCCTCCAGCCCCACTATGAGGGTCTCCAATGCCCACTATGGGGCAGAAATGGGGCTCCCACTCCACTATGGGGCAGAAATGGGGCTCCCATTCCCACTATGGGGAAGAAATGGGGCTCCCACTCCACTATGGGGCAGAAATGGGGCTCCCACCCCACTATAGAGCAGAAATGGGGCTCATCCCCCCTGAAACCCCACTATGGGGCAGAAACGGTGCTCCCACCCTGCTATGGGGCAGAAGTGGGTCTCCCACCCCCACTATGGGGCAGAAGTGGGGCTCATCCCCCCTGTAACCCCACTATGGGGCAGAAATGGGGTCTCCCACCCCACTATGGGTCACAAATGGGATTCCCATCCCCACTATGGGTCACAAATGGGTTCTCCCACCCCACTATGGGGCAGAAGCGGCTCCCACCCCGCTATGGGTCACAAATGGGCTCCCCCGCCCTGCTATGGGGCAGAAATGGGCTCCCACCCCACTATGGGGCAGAAGTGGGGCTCAGCCCCCCTGTAACCCCACTATGAGGCAGAAATGGGGTCTCCCACCCTGCTATGGGGCAGAACTGGAGCTTCCATCCCCACTATGAGTCAGAAGTGGTGCTCCCACCCCGCTATGGGGCAGCAATGGGGCTCCCACCCCACTATGGGTCACAAATGGGCTCTCCCACCCCACTATGGGGCAGAAGTGGGGCTCACCCCCCCTGTAACCCCACTATGAGGCAGAAATGGGGTTCCCACCCCGCTATGGGGCAGAAGCGGGGCTCAGCCCCCCTCTAACCCCGCTATGGGTCAGCAATGGGCTCTCTCCCCCCGCTATGGGTCAGCAATGGGCTCTCTCTCCCCGCTATGGGGCAGCAATGGGCTCTCCCCCCGCTATGGGGCACGGCCCCCACGTACGCTCGCAGGAGGGCGCGCAGGGCGCTGCGGCGCTCGCGCTCGCTGAAGAGGTCGATGAGGCGCGCGGCAGAGGGCGGCAGCGCGCGGTACAGGCGGAAGAAGCGGCGGAAGTTGCCCAGGGCCCAGCAGGAGCGCAGCGCCAGCGCCTGCGCCACGAGCGGCGCCTCCCGCAGGGGGGGGCGCAGCGCCGCCAGCTCCAGGGTCAGCTCTGGGGGGGGAGAGGGGCTGAGCGCTGGGGCAGCTGTGGGTCACGCTATGGGGGGCTATGGGGCAGTCTATGGGGCAGTCTATGGGGGGCTATGGGGCAGTCTATGGGGCAGCTGTGGGTCATGCTATGGGGCAGTCTATGGGGCAGCTGTGGGTCACGCTATGGGGCAGCTATGGGGCAGCTATGGGTCACGCTATGGGGCAGCTATGGGGCAGTCTATGGGGCAGGCTGTAGGTCACGCTATGGGGCAGTCTATAGGGCAGGCTGTGGGTCACACTATGGGGCAGTCTACGGGGCAGGCTGTGGGTCACACTATGGGGCAGCTATGGGGCTCACCTCCCGAGTTGCGGGTGAACATGCAGTACAGGATGCAGGGGTTATGGGAGGCTATGGGGCAGCTATGGGGCAGCTATGGGGCAGCTATGGGGCAGCTATGGGGCAGCTATGGGGCTCACCTCCCGAGTTGCGGGTGAACATGCAGTACAGGATGCAGGGGTTATGGGAGGCTATGGGGCAGCTATGGGGCAGCTATGGGGCAGCTATGGGGCTCACCTCCCGAGTTGCGGGTGAACATGCAGTACAGGATGCAGGGGTTATGGGAGGCTATGGGGCAGCTATGGGGCAGCTATGGGGCAGCTATGGGGCTCACCTCCCGAGTTGCGGGTGAACATGCAGTACAGGATGCAGGGGTTATGGGAGGCTATGGGGCAGCTATGGGGCAGCTATGGGGCAGCTATGGGGCAGCTATGGGGCAGCTATGGGGCTCACCTCCCGAGTTGCGGGTGAACATGCAGTACAGGATGCAGGGGTTATGGGAGGCTATGGGGCAGCTATGGGGCAGCTATGGGGCAGCTATGGGGCAGCTATGGGGCTCACCTCCCGAGTTGCGGGTGAACATGCAGTACAGGATGCAGGGGTTATGGGAGGCTATGGGGCAGCTATGGGGCAGCTATGGGGCAGCTATGGGGCAGCTATGGGGCAGCTATGGGGCTCACCTCCCGAGTTGCGGGTGAACATGCAGTACAGGATGCAGGGGTTATGGGAGGCTATGGGGCAGCTATGGGGCAGCTATGGGGCAGCTATGGGGCTCACCTCCCGAGTTGCGGGTGAACATGCAGTACAGGATGCAGGGGTTATGGGAGGCTATGGGGCAGCTATGGGGCAGCTATGGGGCAGCTATGGGGCAGCTATGGGGCAGCTATGGGGCTCACCTCCCGAGTTGCGGGTGAACATGCAGTACAGGATGCAGGGGTTATGGGAGGCTATGGGGCAGCTATGGGGCAGCTATGGGGCAGCTATGGGGCAGCTATGGGGCTCACCTCCCGAGTTGCGGGTGAACATGCAGTACAGGATGCAGGGGTTATGGGAGGCTATGGGGCAGCTATGGGGCAGCTATGGGGCAGCTATGGGGCAGCTATGGGGCAGCTATGGGGCAGCTATGGGGCTCACCTCCCGAGTTGCGGGTGAACATGCAGTACAGGATGCAGGGGTTATGGGAGGCTATGGGGCAGCTATGGGGCAGCTATGGGGCAGCTATGGGGCAGCTATGGGGCTCACCTCCCGAGTTGCGGGTGAACATGCAGTACAGGATGCAGGGGTTATGGGAGGCTATGGGGCAGCTATGGGGCAGCTATGGGGCAGCTATGGGGCAGCTATGGGGCAGCTATGGGGCAGCTATGGGGCAGCTATGGGGCAGCTATGGGGCTCACCTCCCGAGTTGCGGGTGAACATGCAGTACAGGATGCAGGGGTTATGGGAGGCTATGGGGCAGCTATGGGGCAGCTATGGGGCAGCTATGGGGCAGCTATGGGGCTCACCTCCCGAGTTGCGGGTGAACATGCAGTACAGGATGCAGGGGTTATGGGAGGCTATGGGGCAGCTATGGGGCAGCTATGGGGCAGCTATGGGGCAGCTATGGGGCTCACCTCCCGAGTTGCGGGTGAACATGCAGTACAGGATGCAGGGGTTATGGGAGGCTATGGGGCAGCTATGGGGCAGCTATGGGGCAGCTATGGGGCTCACCTCCCGAGTTGCGGGTGAACATGCAGTACAGGATGCAGGGGTTATGGGAGGCTATGGGGCAGCTATGGGGCAGCTATGGGGCAGCTATGGGGCTCACCTCCCGAGTTGCGGGTGAACATGCAGTACAGGATGCAGGGGTTATGGGAGGCTATGGGGCAGCTATGGGGCAGCTATGGGGCAGCTATGGGGCTCACCTCCCGAGTTGCGGGTGAACATGCAGTACAGGATGCAGGGGTTATGGGAGGCTATGGGGCAGCTATGGGGCAGCTATGGGGCAGCTATGGGGCAGCTATGGGGCTCACCTCCCGAGTTGCGGGTGAACATGCAGTACAGGATGCGGTAGGCGGTGAACTCGCCCTGGTTCCCGGGGAGGTTCTCACTGTAAAGCGCCTTCAGCTGCGTCTGACACTGATTGAACTCCTCGTGGTCACCCTATGGGGGGCACAGCACCATCGGGGGGGGCACAGCACCATCAATGGGGGGGGCACAGCGCCATCAATGGGGGCACACACATGGGGGGGCACAGCGCCATCAATGGGGGCACAGCGCCATCAATGGGGGCACAGCGCCATCAATGGGGGGGGCACAGCACCATCAATGGGGGCACACACATGGGGGGGGCACAGCGCCATCAATGGGGGGCACACACATGGGGGGGCACAGCGCCATCAATGGGGGGCACACACATGGGGGGGCACAGTGCCATCAATGGGGGCACACACATGGGGGGGCACAGCGCCATCAATGGGGGGCACACACATGGGGGGGCACAGCGCCATCAATGGGGGGGCACAGCACCATCAATGGGGGCACACACATGGGGGGGGCACAGCACCATCAATGGGGGGGGCACAGCGCCATCAATGGGGGCACAGCACCATCAATGGGGGCACAGCGCCATCAATGGGGGGGGCACAGCACCATCAATGGGGGGGGGCACAGCGCCATCAATGGGGGCACAGCACCATCAATGGGGGGGGCACAGCACCATCAATGGGGGGGGCACAGCGCCATCAATGGGGGCACAGCACCATCAATGGGGGCACAGCGCCATCAATGGGGGGGGCACAGCACCATCAATGGGGGGGGGCACAGCGCCATCAATGGGGGCACAGCGCCATCAATGGGGGGGCACAGCACCATCAATGGGGGGCACACACATGGGGGGGCACAGCACCATCAATGGGGGCACACACATGGGGGGGCACAGCACCATCAATGTGGGGGCACAGCACCATCAATGGGGGGGCACAGCACCATCAATGGGGGCACACACATGGGGGGGCACAGCACCATCAATGGGGGGGCACAGCGCCATCAATGGGGGCACACACATGGGGGGGGCACAGTGCCATCAATGGGGGGGCACAGCGCCATCAATGGGGGGCACACACATGGGGGGGGCACAGCACCATCAATGGGGGGCACACACATGGGGGGGCACAGTGCCATCAATGGGGGGGCACAGCACCATCAATGGGGGGCACAGCGCCATCAATGGGAGCACACACATGGGGGGGGCACACACATGGGGGGGGCACAGCGCCATCAATGGGGGGCACACACATGGGGGGGCACAGTGCCATCAATGGGGGGGCACAGCACCATCAATGGGGGGCACACACATGGGGGGGGCACAGCACCATCAATGGGGGGCACACACATGGGGGGGGCACAGCACCATCAATGGGGGGCACACACATGGGGGGGCACAGTGCCATCAATGGGGGGGCACAGCGCCATCAATGGGGGGCACACACATGGGGGGGGCACAGCACCATCAATGGGGGGCACACACATGGGGGGGCACAGTGCCATCAATGGGGGGGCACAGCACCATCAATGGGGGGCACAGCGCCATCAATGGGGGCACACACATGGGGGGGCACAGCGCCATCAATGGGGGGGCACAGCGCCATCAATGGGGGGCACACACATGGGGGGGGCACAGCACCATCAATGGGGGGGCACAGCGCCATCAATGGGGGCACACACATGGGGGGGCACAGCACCATCAATGGGGGGCACACACATGGGGGGGCACAGTGCCATCAATGGGGGGGCACAGCACCATCAATGGGGGGCACAGCGCCATCAATGGGGGCACACACATGGGGGGGCACAGCGCCATCAATGGGGGGGGCACAGCACCATCAATGGGGGCACACACATGGGGGGCCCCCCCAAACCCACCTTCTCCAGGGCGATGCGGGCGTGCGCCTCATAGACCTCAACGGTGAACTCGGTGCGAACACCCTGGACCTGGGGGGGGAATGGGGTGAGACCCCCCCCGGAAGCTCAGGGGGACCCCCCCAGTGCCCCTCGGCCCCCCCCATACCGTCAGGTCCTGCCGGATGGACTTGAGCTGCTCACAGGCGAAGGCATAGTCCTGGTGCTGCTGCCAATGCGAACGCACCAGCGCCAGCGCCCGCACCAGCACCTGCAAGGGTACAGACGTCTATAGGTGCCTATGTGTCTATAGGTGCTACAGGTGCCTATGTGTGCCTATAGGTGCTATAGGTTATCTCCAGACGTCCATAGGTGCCTATGTGTGTCTATAGGTGCTACAGATATCTATAGATGTCTATAGGTGCTACAGGTATCTCCAGACGCCTATAGGGTGCCTATGTGTGACTATAGGTGCCTATGTATGCCTATAGGTGCCATAGGTATCTACGTGTGCCTATAGGTGCCATAGGTATCTATGCGTGTCTATAGGTGCTATAGGTATCTATAGGTGCCATAGGTATCTATGTGTGTCTATAGGTGCTATAGTTATCTATGTGTGCCTATAGGTGCTACAGGTGCCTATGTGTGTCTATAGGTGCTATAGGAGCCTATGTGTGCCTATAGGTGCTATAGGAGCCTACGTGTGCCTATAGGTGCTATAGGTGCCTATGTGCGTCTATAGGTGCCATAGGAGCCTACGTGTGCCTATAGGTGATATAGGTATCTATGTGTGTCTATAGGTGCTATAGGTATCTATGTGTGCCTATAGGTGCTATAGGTGCCTATGTGTGCCTATAGGTGCTATAGGAGCCTACGTGTGCCTATAGGTGCCATAGGAGCCTACGTGTGCCTATAGGTGCTACAGGTGCCTATGTGTGTCTATAGGTGCTATAGGAGCCTACGTGTGCCTATAGGTGCTATAGGAGCCTACATGTGCCTATAGGTGCCATAGGAGCCTACGTGTGCCTATAGGTGCTACAGGAGCCTATGTGTGCCTATAGGTGCCATAGGTATCTATGTGTGCCTATAGGTGCTATAGGAGCCTACGTGTGCCTATAGGTGCTATAGGAGCCTACGTGTGCCTATAGGTGCCATAGGAGCCTACGTGTGCCTATAGGTGCTATAGGAGCCTATGTGCGCCTATAGGTGCTATAGGTATCTATGTGTGCCTATAGGTGCCATAGGTACCTATGTGTGCCTATAGGTGCCATAGGAGCCTATGTGTGCCTATAGGTGCAGTGGGCACTCACCGGCACGGGGCGCACCGTGGCCGGGTCGGGGGCGCAGGTGAGCCGCAGGTAGCGCTTGGTTTGGGGTGTCTATAGGTGCCTATGTGTGCCTATAGGTGCCATAGGTATCTATGTGTGCCTATAGGTGCTATAGGTATCTATGTGTGCCTATAGGTGCCATAGGTACCTATGTGTGCCTATAGGTGCCATAGGAGCCTACGTGTGCCTATAGGTGCCATAGGTATCTATGTGTGCCTATAGGTGCCATAGGAGCCTACGTGTGCCTATAGGTGCAGTGGGCACTCACCGGCACGGGGCGCACCGTGGCCGGGTCGGGGGCGCAGGTGAGCCGCAGGTAGCGCTTGGTTTGGGGTGTCTATAGGAGCCTATGTGTGTCTATAGGTGCCTATGTGTGCCTATAGGTGCTATAGGTATCTATGTGTGCCTATAGGTGCAGTGGGCACTCACCGGCACGGGGCGCACCGTGGCCGGGTCAGGGGCGCAGGTGAGCCGCAGGTAGCGCTTGGTTTGGGGTGTCTATAGGTGCCTATGTGTGCCTATAGGTGCCATAGGAATCTATGTGTGCCTATAGGTGCCATAGGAGCCTACGTGTGCCTATAGGTGCTATAGGTATCTATGTGTGTCTATAGGTGCCATAGGAGCCTACGTGTGCCAATAGGTGCTATAGGTTTCATGTGTGTCTATAGGTGCCATAGGTATCTATGTGTGTCTATAGGTGCTATAGGTGCCTATGTGTGTCTATAGGTGCTATAGGTGCCTACGTGTGCCTATAGGTGCCATAGGAGCCTACGTGTGCCTATAGGTGCTATAGGTATCTATGTGTGTCTATAGGTGCCATAGGAGCCTACGTGTGCCAATAGGTGCTATAGGTTTCATGTGTGTCTATAGGTGCCATAGGTATCTATGTGTGTCTATAGGTGCTATAGGAGCCTACGTGTGCCTATAGGTGCTATAGGAGCCTACGTGTGCCTATAGGTGCTATAGGTGCCTATGTGTGCCTATAGGTGCCATAGGTATCTATGTGTGCCTACAGGTGCCATAGGTATCTATGTGTGCCTATAGGTGCTATAGGAGCCTACGTGTGCCTATAGGTGCAGTGGGCACTCACCGGCACGGGGCGCACCGTGGCCGGGTCGGGGGCGCAGGTGAGCCGCAGGTAGCGCTTGGTTTGGGGTGTCTATAGGTGCCTATGTGTGCCTATAGGTGCCATAGGAGCCTACGTGTGCCTATAGGTGCAGTGGGCACTCACCGGCACGGGGCGCACCGTGGCCGGGTCGGGGGCGCAGGTGAGCCGCAGGTAGCGCTTGGTTTGGGGTGTCTATAGGTGCCTATGTGTGCCTATAGGTGCCATAGGAGCCTACGTGTGCCTATAGGTGCAGTGGGCACTCACCGGCACGGGGCGCACCGTGGCCGGGTCAGGGGCGCAGGTGAGCCGCAGGTAGCGCTTGGTTTGGGGTGTCTATAGGTGCCTATGTGTGCCTATAGGTGCCATAGGAATCTATGTGTGCCTATAGGTGCCATAGGAGCCTACGTGTGCCTATAGGTGCTATAGGTATCTATGTGTGTCTATAGGTGCCATAGGAGCCTACGTGTGCCAATAGGTGCTATAGGTTTCATGTGTGTCTATAGGTGCCATAGGTATCTATGTGTGTCTATAGGTGCTATAGGTGCCTATGTGTGTCTATAGGTGCTATAGGTGCCTACGTGTGCCTATAGGTGCCATAGGAGCCTACGTGTGCCTATAGGTGCTATAGGTATCTATGTGTGTCTATAGGTGCCATAGGAGCCTACGTGTGCCAATAGGTGCTATAGGTTTCATGTGTGTCTATAGGTGCCATAGGTATCTATGTGTGTCTATAGGTGCTATAGGAGCCTACGTGTGCCTATAGGTGCTATAGGAGCCTACGTGTGCCTATAGGTGCTATAGGTGCCTATGTGTGCCTATAGGTGCCATAGGTATCTATGTGTGCCTACAGGTGCCATAGGTATCTATGTGTGCCTATAGGTGCTATAGGAGCCTACGTGTGCCTATAGGTGCAGTGGGCACTCACCGGCACGGGGCGCACCGTGGCCGGGTCGGGGGCGCAGGTGAGCCGCAGGTAGCGCTTGGTTTGGGGTGTCTATAGGTGCCTATGTGTGCCTATAGGTGCCATAGGAGCCTACGTGTGCCTATAGGTGCAGTGGGCACTCACCGGCACGGGGCGCACCGTGGCCGGGTCGGGGGCGCAGGTGAGCCGCAGGTAGCGCTTGGTGACGTCCTGGCAGGTGCCCAGGATCTGGAGTTGGTTCCAGTCGGGAGCAGGGCCGGGCCCCGGGGCTTCGGCCGCGGCCCCCAGGGGCAGCACCAGCGGCTCCGAGCGCAGGCGGCGCCCGGGTCCCGGCTGGAACCGCGCCGCGCGGCGCTGCCGCTTCGCCTCCTTCTCCGGGTCCTCGGGCTCCAGCGGCGCCCGGCGGCGGGGACGGCGCCCGGGGCCCGGCTCCGGCCTGGAATGATGGGAGGGGGTTGGGAATGGAGCCCGTGGGAGGGGGGAGGGAATGGAGCCCGTGGGAGGGGGTGGGAATGGAGCCCGTGGGAGGGGGTCTTGGGAATGGAGCCCATGGGATGGAGGTGGGAATGGAGCCCATGGGATGGGGTCTTGGGAATGGAGCCCATGGGATGGGGGTGGGAATGGAGCCCATGGGATGGGGTCTTGGGAATGGAGCCCATGGGATGGGGGTGGGAATGGAGCCCGTGGGATGGGGGTGGGAATGGAGCCCATGGGATGGGGGTGGGAATGGAGCCCGTGGGAGGGGGGAGGGAATGGAGCCCATGGGATGGGGGTGGGAATGGAGCCCATGGGAGGGGGGTGGGAATGGAGCCCGTGGGAGGGGGTGGGAATGGAGCCCATGGGATGGGGCTGGGAATGGAGCTCATGGGATGGGGTCTTGGGAATGGAGCCCATGGGATGGGGGTGGGAATGGAGCCCACGGGATGGGGTTGGGAATGGAGCCCATGGGATGGGGGCAGGAATGGAGCCCATGGGATGGAGGTGGGAATGGAGCCCATGGGATGGGGGTGGGAATGGAGCCCATGGGATGGGGGCAGGAATGGAGCCCGTGGGATGGGGGCGGGAATGGAGCCCATGGAACTGGGGGTCAGCCCATGGGGGGGGGGTGGGGGTCAGCAATTGGGATCCAGGCCTGCATCCCATGGGATATGGGGGGATAAGGGCTCGCACACCAGGATCCATCCCATCCCATGGGGTTCAGGCTGGGATAAGGGGGGTTCAGGTACCTCTTGCCTCTCTGCACCCGCAGGCGGCCGCCGCGCTCCACCGCCCCCCCCCGGCCCCCCCGGCTCTTGGGGGGGCCCCGGCGGGTTCCGGGGCGCCCCTCGGGGCCCGATCCTGAGCTCTCTGAGTCCGAATCACTGTGGGGGGGGCGCAAAGGGGGGAGTTAAAGGACATGGGGGGGCTATGGGGTGATTGGGGGTCACTGGGGGCAGGTTTTGGGGGGGTGAAGGGGAGGCTGAAGGGTTACGGGGGTTTAATGGGGGCAGTGAGGGCGGTTCAGGGGATTTCTGGGGTGCTTTCAGGATGGTTTGGGGGTGTTTCAGGGCAGTTGTGGAGACTTCAGGGGCGCTTTGGGGTGCTTGGGATGCCCCAGGCTGTTGTCAGAGTGGTTCGGGCTGTTTTGGGGCAGTTTGGGCCTGTTTCACGTTGGGGGTGGGGTGTTTTGGGGTGTTTTCGGTTGGGTTAGAGCTCTTTTGGGGGTGTTTTGGAGTGTCTGGACACAGTTTTGGAGTGTTTCAGGGTGGCTCTGGGTATTCTTGGGGTGTTTTCAGGCGGTTTGGGGTGATCTTGGGGTGTTTCGGGGGATTTTGGGGTGTTTGGGGGTAGTTTTGGGGTGATTGCTTGGAGGTAGTTTTGGGGTGATTTTGGGTTTGGAGGTAGTTTTGGGGTGATTTTGAGGTGTTTGGGGGTGTTTTGGGTGATGTTGGGGTGTTTTGGGGCAGTTCTGGGGTGGTTTTGGGGTGTTTGTGGGTAGTTTTGGGGTGGCTTGTGGTGTTTTGGGTGATGTTGGGGTGTTTTGGGGCACTTTTGGGGTGCTTGGGGGTGTTTTGGGTGATGCTGGGGTGTTTGGGGGCACTTTTGGGGTGCTTTTGGGGTGTTTGGGGGTGTTTTGGGTGATGCTGGGGTGTTTGGGGGCACTTTTGGGGTGCTTTTGGGGTGTTTGGGGGTGTTTTGGGTGATGCTGGGGTGTTTGGGGGCAGTTTTGGGGTGCTTTTGGGGTGTTTGGGGGTGTTTTGGGTGATGCTGGGGTGTTTGGGGGCACTTTTGGGGTGCTTTTGGGGTGTTTGGGGGTGTTTTGGGTGATGCTGGGGTGTTTTGGGGCACTTTTGGGGTGCTTTTGGGGTGTTTGGGGGTGTTTTGGGTGATGCTGGGGTGTTTGGGGGCACTTTTGGGGTGCTTTTGGGGTGTTTGGGGGTGTTTGGGGTGATGCTGGGGTGTTTGGGGGCAGTTTTGGGGTGCTTTTGGGGTGTTTGGGGGTATTTTGGGTGATGTTGAGGTGTTTCGGGGCACTTTTGGGGTGTTTGGGGGTGTTTTGGGTGATGCTGGGGTGTTTGGGGGCACTTTCGGGGTGTTTGGGGGTGTTTTGGGTGATGCTGGGGTGTTTTGGGGCACTTTTGGGGTGCTTTTGGGGTGTTTGGGTGTGTTTTGGGTGATGTTGAGGTGTTTCGGGGCACTTTTGGGGTGCTTTTGGGGTGTTTGGGGGTGTTTTGGGTGATGCTGGGGTGTTTGGGGGCAGTTTTGGGGTGCTTTTGGGGCGTTTGGGGGTATTTTGGGTGATGTTGAGGTGTTTCGGGGCACTTTTGGGGTGTTTGGGGGTGTTTTGGGTGATGCTGGGGTGTTTGGGGGCACTTTTGGGGTGCTTTTGGGGTGTTTGGGGGTGTTTTGGGTGATGCTGGGGTGTTTGGGGGCACTTTTGGGGTGCTTTTGGGGTGTTTGGGGGTGTTTTGGGTGATGCTGGGGTGTTTGGGGGCACTTTTGGGGTGCTTTTGGGGTGTTTGGGGTGATGCTGGGGTGTTTGGGGCAGTTTTGGGGTGCTTTTGGGGTGTTTGGGGTGTTTTGGGTGATGCTGGGGTGTTTGGGGGCAGTTTTGGGTGCTTTTGGGGTGTTTGGGGGTGTTTTGGGTGATGCTGGGGTGTTTGGGGGCACTTTTGGGGCGCTTTGGGGCTCGCTGGGTGCCCGTCACCCACCTGCGTCGGAAGCGGCGCGCGGGGGGAGCGGGACGAGGAGCGGGAGCGGGAGCGGGAGGCGCCGCTGGAGGAGGAACTGTTCTCCTTCATGAACACGTTCCTGTTCCCGAACTTGGTGCCGAAGGCGTTCCCGCGGGAGCGGCCGGCGCCGGCGCCGCCGCGGTGGGGGGGGGGGGCCCCCAAAGGACCTCCCCCGGCCCTGGGGGTGGGTTGGGACCCCCCCGAGCCTCCGGCCGGGGCCCCAACGGGGCGGAGGCTTCTTGGGGCTGCCGGAGGGGGCGTCACGGGAGAGGCTGCGGAGACACATCCCTATGGAGCAGCCCTATGGATCTGGGGGCATATCCCTATGGAGCAGCCCTATGGATCTGGGGGCATACCCCTATGGAGCAGCCCTATGGACAGCCCCTATGGATCTGTGGGCATATCCCTGTGGAGCGCCCCTATGGATCTGGGGCATATCCCTATGGAGAGTTCCTATAGACCCAGGGGCATACCCCTATGAGCATCCCTAGAAGCATCCCTATGGAGCGCACCTATGTAGTGTCCCTATGGATCTGGACGCATACCCCTATGGAGCATGCCTATGGAGCAGCCCTATGGATCTGGGGGCACATCCCTATGAAGCATCCCCATGGAGCGTCCCCATGGATCTGGGGCCTCTCATCCCCATAGATCTGGAGTGTCCATCCCTATGGAGCATCCCCATGGGTCTGGGGCGTCCTGGTGGGTCTGAGCTCTCCCAGGACCTCACCCCATGTATCCCAGGGGTGTCAAATCCCCACGGAACAGGATGTCCCATCCCTATGGAGCATCCCCACGGATCTCGGGTGTCCTGAGTGGCTCTGCCCTCCCTCTCCCCCTGGCTCCGGTGGTTCCCGGCATTCCGCCCTCACCCGGGCAGCGGCTCCCGGCTCAGTCGATGGTGAAGGCGGATCCGTCCTGGAGCCGGGCCTGGAGCACTTCCTTGAGCAGCTTCTCCGTGCGGTCCTTGTCCTCCTCGGACTCGCAGGCGGTGAAGCAGCGCTGCACGTACTCCTTCATGTCCTGCGGCCAGTCCTCGGGCTTCCCGCTGGAATGCCGGGATGCGGGATCAGGATTTAGGGAACGCCGGAACTGGGGGGGGGGGTGTTGGGAGGAATTTGGGGGATTCGGGTCTCTGAGGATGAGTTTGAGGGATACATCCCTATGGAGCATCCTCCGGAGCATCCTTATGGAGCAAGGATGAGAGACTATGGGGAATATTGGGGTCTCTGAGGCGGGATCTGGGGTCTATGGGGGATCTGGGGAGGAATCTGGGGGTCTATGGGGGTCTCTATGGGGTTGATCTGAGGATCTCTATAGGGGGGATCTGGGGGTCTATGGGGGGGGTCTGGGGGGTCTCTACAGGGTGATGTGGGGGTGTCCATGGGGGTGATCTGGGGGTCTCTATGGGCTGATATGGGGACCTCTATATGGGGGGGTCTCAGGGGTGGGGGTCTCTGCTCCCCCCCCCACACTCACCCATGTCCATGGTGCTTGTCAGAGCCGGGTTGGGAGCCAAGGTGGGGGCGGGGGGGGCCGGGGGGGCCCCGCGCTGCTGCTGCTGCTGCTCGGGGGGGGGCGCGAACCGGAGCCGCTCAGCACAAACGGGCGCTTCGGGAGCTGGAACTTGAGCCCCCCCGAGCCGGGGGCCTCTGGGGGGGGGGGGGGGGGATATGGGTCAGGGTGGGGGTGGGAAACGGGGAAAAAAGGGGGGAAAAAGGGTCTGGGGGGGGATCATGGGGTGCCCCCCCCCCCCCGTTTTGGGGGTCTCTTACGCTTCATGCGGCTCCAGAGCTGCCCCTTCTTGCCCTTGGGGCCGGGCCCATCGCTGCTGTAGCCATGGGAGGAGTACGGGGGGGCGCAGCGGCCGCCTGGGGGGTCCCCGAGCCCCCCCCGCCAGACGTGGGAGCAGCCGCTGCCGCCCCCCCCATGGGGAGGGTGCTGTGGGGCGGGGGGGGCTGCGGGGGGGGGTTGGGGGGCAGCTGGGGCTGGGGGCTGCCGTAAGGGGGGCTTCGTCAGCCCCGCACTGGCGGCTGCTGGGGGGGGGACAAAGAGTGTGTTAAGGGGGGTGGGGGGGGCAATGCTTTGGGTGTTCCCCCCCATAACGCGATGTGTGGGACCCCCCCATAACGCGATGTGTGGGACCCCCCCATAACGCGATGTGTGGGACCCCCCCATAACGCGATGTGCGGGACCCCCCCATAACGCGATGTGCGGTGCCCCCCCATAACGCGATGTGCGGGACCCCCCCATAATGTGATGTGCGGTGCCCCCCCATAACGCGATGTGCGGGTCCCCCCCAGGGACCCCCCCCGTAACCCCATGTGTGGGTCCCCCCCCTCACCTGGCCAAGGCCGCTCTGCTGGGGGGGCTGTTGGGGGGCCGCAGCGTAGCCCCCCCCCGCCCCATAGGCTGCTGTTGTCGGGGTCGTCGTCGCCCCATAACCCGAATAAACACCCTGCAATGAGACCCCCGCCCTCAGCGCCTGCGCCCCACAAGTGCCCCCCCCCCCAATATCCCTGCCCCACACTTGGGGGGCTCACCATAGGGTAGTAGTAGCCATAGGGGTAGTAGCTGCCATAGGGCTGGTACCACTGGTAGTAGGGCGGCTGCTGCAGGTTGGGGTCCCCCTGCGATGAGGAGTACTGGGGGGGGGGGGGGGGGGGGGGGGGGCAGTTGGGGGGTGCCCCATAACCACAGACACCCCCCCCAAGAGCATCCTGTGCCCCCCCCAGAGCACACAGAGACCCTCAGGAGCTCCTTAAGAGCCTCTGTGGCCCCTCTGAGCCCCCGGGACCCCCCCTGAACACCCCTTAAGAGCCTCTGGGATGCCCCAAACCCCCTTAAGAGCCTCTGGGACCCCCCTGAACCCCTTAAGAGCCTTCTGGGATGCCCCAAACCCCCTTAAGAGCCTCTGGGACCCCCCTGAGCCCCCTTAAGAGCCTCTGGGACCCCCCTGAGCCCCCTTAAGAGCCTCTGGGATGCCCCAAACCCCCTTAAGAGCCTCTGGGACCCCCCTGAACCCCCTTAAGAGCCTCTGGGACCCCCTGAATCCCCTTAAGAGCCTCTGGATGCCCCAAACCCCCTTAAGAGCCTCTGGGACCCCCTCTGACCCCCCTTAAGAGCCTCTGGGACCCCCCCTGAACCCCCTTAAGAGCCTCTGGGACCCCCCTGAACCCCTTAAGAGCCTCTGGGATGCCCCAAACCCCCTTAAGAGCCTCTGGACCCCCCTGAACCCCCTTAAGAGCCTCTGGGACGCCCCAAACCCCCTCCAGGCTCCCCAGCGCACGCTCAGACCCACTCTCACCCCATAGAACCCATCCGGACCCCCTCCGGACCCCCATAGCGCCCTTAAACACCCTCTCCATACCCATCCGGACCCCCATAGCCGCCCTCAGCCCCATCCGGACCCCCTCCGGACCCCCACAGCCGCCCTCAGCCCCATCCGGACCCCCATCCCCACCCGTTCCCCCCCATTCACCTGCGCTCGCCGCCCCCCGCTCCCTTCCCTCCGGCCGCCGCCGCTTTGCTGATGCTGGCCAGCGCCTGCCGCGCCTTCTCCCACTCGGGGTTCTCATGGCCGGAGCCTCCAGAGCCCCGTCCCGGGCCCCGCCGCCGCCCAACGCGTACGTCCCGGCCCTGCGAGCACCGCAGGGGTCGGACGCGGGGTCCGGACCCCCCCCCCGGGCCCCCCCCGGCCCCGCGCTCACCATTCGGGAGCCCTTTGGTCCCCGATGTTCGCGGCCATCGGCGGCGCGCAAAATGGCGGCGGTACCTCAGGCGGAGCCACCGCCTCCTCCTCCTCCCGCCCCGGAGGCTCCGCCCCCCCGCGGGGAGGGCCAATGGGAGAGCGGGAACGGGGGAAAGGGGCGGGGCGAAAGGGGGGAGGGAGCCAATGGGGAGGGAGGGGTGGGGGGGGACGGTGTCGGGAAGGGGCAAAGCGTTCGCAGAGCGAAACGGGAGGAGATGGGGGGGGCAGAGCCCCATAGCGGCGCTCAGTGCCCCATAGCGGCGCTCAGTGCCCCATAGGAGAGCTCAGTGCCCCATAGCGGAGCTCAGTGCCCCATAGCGGGGGCTCAGTGCCCCATAGCAGAGCTCAGTGCCCCCATAGCGCCGCTCAGTGCCCCATAGCAGCGCTCAGTGCCCCCATAGGAGAGCTCAGTGCCCCATAGCGGAGCTCAGTGCCCCATAGCGCCGCTCAGTGCCCCATAGCAGCGCTCAGTGCCCCATAGCAGAACTCAGTGCCCATAGCAGAGCTCAGGCCCCATAGGAGAGGCTCAGTGCCCCATAGCAGAACTCAGTGCCCCATAGCAGAGCTCAGTGCCCATAGGAGAGGCTGAGTACCCCATAGCAGGGGCTCAGTGCCCATAGCAGGGCTCAGTGCCCCACAACAGGGGCTCAGTGCCCCATAGCAGAGCTCAGTGCCCATAGGAGAGGCTGAGTGCCCCATAGCAGAGCTCAGTGCCCCATAACAGGGCTCAGTGCCCCATAGCGGAGCTCAGTGCCCCATAGGAGAGGCTGAGTACCCCATAGCAGGGGCTCAGTGCCCCATAGCAGAGCTCAGTGCCCCATAGCAGAGCTCAGTGCCCCATAGCAGGGCTCGGTGCCCCATAGCAGGGCTCAGCGCCCCATAGCGCCGCTCCGTGCCCCATAGCGCCGCTCCGTGCCCCATAGCAGGGCTCGGTGCCCCATAGCAGGGCTCAGTGCCCCACAACAGGGGCTCAGTGCCCCATAGCAGGAGCTCAATGCCCCATAACAGGGGCTCAGCGCCCCATATCCCCATACGGGGGGGTCCCTGCCCATACCTGGGGGGTCACTGCCCCTCCCCCCCCAAACTGAGCCACAAAACCCGGAGAATTGGAAAAATCATTTAATGGGGGGGGGGTGGGGGAGGGGCGGGTCCCCCATTGACACAAAGGGGGGGGGATGGGGGGGGGAGGGGTCCATTATCGCGATATGAAACGCCCGAAAGGGAGGGGGGGGGGGAGGGGAGAAGAGGGGGGGGAGGGGCTACAACGAGAAACCAGCACTTGGGGGGGGGGGGGGAGGGGGGAGAAGAAGGGGGAGGGGAGGGGTGGAGGGGGGGAACCGCCATAAACGAGCGCGAAGAGCCCCAAAAAGCGGGGCCCGACCCCCCCCAGCGGGTCCATGGGTGGGGGGGGGGGCGGTGTGGGGCGCGCTATGGGGCGCGCTGTGGGGCGCTACCAGAAGTCGCGCCGGTGGTAGGCGTCGGGGTCGCAGTATTTGGTGACCACCACGCGGGCGTTGGCGAACTTGCGGCCCGTGAGCCCTGCATCGCCCTTCTGGCAGTCGAAGACCGACGTGAACTCCACGAAGATCTGGGGGGGGGAGTTGGGGGGCAGCAGTTGGTTGGGGGGGCAGAGGGGGATGACCCCATGCACACCGGGGGGGGGGTTTGGGGGCTGTGCCCATCCCCATGTCCTATCCCCGCCTCCCTGCATCCCCATCGGATACAGGAGTGGATGGACCACATCCCCATCCTCACATCCCCATCGGATACAGGAGTGGATGGACCATATCCCCATCCTCACATCCCCATCAGATACAGGAGTGGATGGACCACGTCCCCATCCTCACATCCCCATCGGATACAGGAGTGGATGGACCACATCCCCATCCTCACATCCCCATCAGATACAGGAGTGGATGGACCACGTCCCCCTTCCTCACATCCCCATTCGGATACAGGAGTGGATGGACCACGTCCCCATCCTCACATCCCCATCGGATACAGGAGTGGATGGACCACATCCCCATCCTCACATCCCCATCGGATACAGGAGTGGATGGACCACATCCCCATCCTCACATCGCCATCAGATACAGGAGGTGGATGGACCACATCCCCATCCCTCACATCCCCATCGGATACAGGAGTGTCTGGACCAGGTCCCCATCCTCACATCCCCATCGGATACAGGAGTGGATGGACCACATCCCCATCCTCACATCCCCATCGGATACAGGAGTGGATGGACCACATCCCATCCTCACATCCCCATCGGATACAGGAGTGGATGGACCAGGTCCCCATCCTCACATCCCCATCGGATACAGGAGTGGATGGACCACATCCCCATCCTCACATCCCCATCGGATACAGGAGTGGATGGACCACATCCCCATCCTCACATCGCCATCGGATACAGGAGTGGATGGACCACATCCCCATCCTCACACCCCCATCGGATACAGGAGTGTCTGGACAGGTCCCCATCCTCACATCGCCATCGGATACAGGAGTGGATGGACCACGTCCCATCCCTCACATCCCCATCGGATACAGGAGTGGATGGACCACATCCCCATCCTCACATCCCAAGGGATACAGGAGTGTCTGGACAGGTCCCCATCCTCACATCCCCATCGGATACAGGAGTGCCTGGACCACGTCCCCATCCTCACATCCCCAAGGGATACAGGAGTGTCTGGACCCAGGTCCCCATCCTCACATCCCCATCGGATACAGGAGTGGATGGACCACATCCCCATCCTCACATCCCAAGGGATACAGGAGTGTCTGGACCAGGTCCCCATCCTCACATCCCCAAGGGATACAGGAGTGTCTGGACCAGGTCCCCATCCTCACATCCCCATCGGATACAGGAGTGTCTGGACACGTCCCCATCCTCACATCCCCATCGGATACAGGAGTGGATGGACCAGGTCCCCATCCTCACATCCCAAGGGATACAGGAGTGCCTGGACCAGGTCCTCATCCCCACCTCTCCAATGGCCACAGGAGTGTCCAGACCCCGTCCCCATCCCTGTATCCCTCATCCCCATGTCCCCATCCCCACGTCCCCATTGCACGCAAGGGGTGCGGGTCCTGGCCCCACATCCCCATATCCCATGGCCACCTCCCCATCACACACACAGGAGTGTCCGGACCAGGTCCCCATCCCCATCCCTATGCCCAATGCCCCCATCCCCATATCCCATACCCCACACATGGACCTTGCTGCAGCCTGACACCGGATGCCCACGTCCTCATCCCCTATCCCCATATGCCATACCCCACACCCATACCCCCATATAGCACACACCATACCCCACATCCCATCCCCATCATATACCCCATATCCCATTCCCATACCCCATATCTCATACCCATATCCCATACCAAGTATCTCAAACCCCATATCCCACACTCTATCCCCATACCCATCCCCTATACCCCGTATCTCTCACCCCCTCATCCCATACCCCATCCCTATACCCCATCCCTATCCCATACCCATCCCCATACCCATCTCTTACCCCCTCATCCATACCCCATACCCCATCCCATACCCCGTATCTCAAACCCCATATCCCATACCCCATCCCATACCCCATATCTCTTCCCCCCTCATCCAATACCCCATATCTCATTCCCCATCCTTGTAACATACCTCATATCTCATACCCCATCCCATCCCATACCCCATATCTCAAACCCCATATCCCATACCCCATGTCTCTTACCCCCTCATCCCATACCCCATACCCCATCCCCATCCCATACCCCATCCCCATACCCCATCCCCATCCCATCCCCCATCCCCATACCCCATTCCCCATCCATACCCCATACCCCATCCCCATCCCATACCCCATATCTCAAACCCCATATCCCATTCCCCATCCCATACCCCATCCCCATACCCATCCCCATCCCATACCCCATCCCCATCCCATACCCCATCCCCATCCCATACCCCATATCTCATACCCATCCCCATCCCATACCCCATCCCCATACCCCATTCCCCATCCCATACCCCATCCCATACCCCATCCCCATCCCATACCCCATCCCCATACCCATCCCCATCCCATACCCATCCCCATACCCCATTCCCCATCCCATACCCCATTCCCCATCCCATACCCCATACCTCATTCCCCATCCCCATCCCATACCCCATCCCCATACCCCATTCCCCATCCCATACCCCATCCCCATCCCCATACCCCATCCATACCCCATATCTCAAACCCCATATCCCATACCCCATCCCCATACCCCCATCCCCATCCCATACCCCATCCCCATCCCCATACCCATCCCCATCCATACCCCATCCCCATACCCCATCCCCATCCCATACCCCATACCCCATCCCCACCCCAGCACCCACCTTGCCGCATCCCGGCACCTCGACGCCGTCCACGGGCCGGGGGATCTCGATGCTCTTCACCAGCCCGTACTTGCCGCACTCGTCGCGCACGTCCTCCACGATCTCATCGTACTCCTCATCGTCCAGCAGCTCCTCGGCCAGCACCATGTTCATGAGGCACAGCACCTCCGTGGGGTGCCCCCCGAGCTGCACCTGCGAGCTCAGCAGCCCGGGCACCTGCAGCGTCACCGGGGTCTGGTTTATGGTGCTCTGGGGTTGGGGGCGACACCGTGAGGGGGAGCGGGGACCCCCAGGCTCAGCGATGCAGCCCCGAGCGTGGCAACGCGCCCCTATGATCAGTGCGCCCCCTATGTGCCAATGCGCCCCTATGATCAGTGCGCCCCTATGTGCCAATGCGCCCCTATGATCCCCGCACCCCACATGTGCCAATGCGCCCCTATGATCAGTGCGCCCCTATGTGCCAATGCGCCCCTATGATCAGTGCGCCCCTATGTGCCAATGCGCCCCTATGATCCCCGCGCCCCTATGTGCCAATGCGCCCTATGATCAGTGCGCCCCTATGTGCCAATGCGCCCCTATGATCCCTGCGCCCCTATGTGCCAATGCGCCCCTATGATCAGTGCGCCCCTATGTGCCAATGCGCCCTATGATCAGTGCACCCCTATGTGCCAATGCGCCCCTATGATCCCTGCGGCCCCTATGTGCCAATGCGCCCCTATGATCAGTGCGCCCCTATGTGCCAATGCGCCCCTATGATCAGTGCGCCCCTATGTGCCAATGCGCCCCTATGATCAGTGCGCCCCTATGTGCCAATGCGCCCCTATGATCAGTGCGCCCCTATGTGCCAATGCGCCCCTATGATCAGTGCGCCCCTATGTGCCAATGCGCCCCTATGATCAGTGCGCCCCTATGTGCCAATGCGCCCTATGATCAGTGCGCCCCTATGTGCCAATGCGCCCCTATGATCAGTGCGCCCCTATGAATCAGTGCGCCCCTATGATCAGTGCGCCCCTATGTGCAATGCGCCCCTATGATCACCCCTATGATCACCGCGAATGGGACCCCAGTAAATGGGACCCAAACCCCATTAAATGGGACCCAATAGCACCCATACCGTTAAATGGCACCCAATGGCACCCCATACCGTTAAGTGGCACCCAATGGCACCCATACCCTGTTAAATGGGACCCAATGGCACCCATACCCTGTTAAATGGCACCCAATGGCACCCATACCCTGTTAAATGGCACCCAATGGCACCCATACCGTTAAATGGCACCCAATGGCACCCATACCTGTTAAATGGGACCCAATGGCACCCAAACCCCATAGGACACAACCCCCTCCATCCAATAGACCCCAAAGAGGGGACACCCCCCCCAAATAGGACCCTCTGACACCCCAAAGTGCCCCCCCCGTAATGGGGGGTCACCCCACGTTCGCCCCCCCCCACTCACCAGGGTGGCGTTCTTGGCCCCCACGCTGGCCCTTTGCACCAGCAGCTTCTTGTCCCCCAACTGCATCCCATTGAGCCCCGCGAT
This sequence comes from Ara ararauna, assembly GCA_028858755.1. Taxonomy (NCBI): domain Eukaryota; kingdom Metazoa; phylum Chordata; class Aves; order Psittaciformes; family Psittacidae; genus Ara; species Ara ararauna. Next base: position 26,828 of record JAQZCJ010000227.1, read on the forward strand.
GGCCTGGGGGGGGGACATGGCATGGGGGGGTCACCAACACCGCTTGGGGGGGGGTTGGGGTCCCCATGGGGGGTTTTGGGGTCCTCATGGGGCTTTTGAAGGTCCTGAGGGTGTTTTGGGGCCCATAGGGGGTGTTATGGAGGTCCCGGGAGTGGTTTGGGGGTTCTGGGGGGGGGGGGTTTGGGTGTTTCTGGGCTGGTTCTTGGGGGTCCCAGGGGGTGTTTTGGGGTGTTTCAGGGGGCTACGGGTGGGATTTAGGGTATTTCAGGGGTTGTGGGGTGTTCTGCAAGCGTTCGTGAGCTGTTTGGGGCTGTTTGGAGGTGGTTTTTGGGGTGCTGTTGAGGTGGTTGGGAGCTTTGGGGGTGTTCTGGGGGGGTTTGAGGTGGTTTGGGGTGGTTTTGGGGTGTCCTTGGACTGGTTTTGAAGTGTTTAGGGGTGTTTTCAGGTGTTTTGGGCTGCTTTTGGGGTGTTTCGGGGTGTTTCCCAGGTGTTTTAGGCTGGTTTGGGGTGTTTTGGGCTGCTTTTGAGTGTTTAGGGTGTTTTCAGGTGTTTGGGCTGGTTTGAGGTGTTTTGGGCTGCTTTGGGGTGTTTAGGGGTGTTTTCCAGGTGTTTTAGGCTGGTTTGGGGTGTTTTGGGCTGGTTTGGGGTGTTCGGGGTGGTTTTGAGGTGTTTAGGGGTGTTTTCCAGGTGTTCGGGCTGGTTTGGGGTGTTTTGGGCTGCTTTTGGGTTGTTTACGGGGTGTTTTCCAGGTGTTTTAGGCTGGTTTGGGGTGTTTTGGGCTGGTTTGGGTGTTTGGGGTGGTTTTGAACTGTTTCGGGGTGTTTTCCAGGTGTTTTGGGCTGGTTTTGGGGTGTTTTGGGGCTGGTTTGGGGTGTTTGGGCTGGTTTTGAGGTGTTTAGGGTGTTTTCCAGGTGTTCTGGGCTGGTTTGGGCTGGTTTTTGGGGTGTTTTCCACGTGTTTTGGGCTGGTTTTGGGGTGTTTTGGGCTGGTTTTGGGGTGTTTTGGGGTGTTTTCCACGTGTTTTGGGGCTGGTTTTGGGTGTTTTGGGCTGGTTTTGGGGTGTTTCCACGTGTTTTGGGCTGGTTTTGGGGTGTTTTGGGCTGGTTTTGGGGTGTTTTGGGCTGGTTT